>JAXCEF010000708.1:0-19950 GCA_037178605.1 Colletotrichum euphorbiae | reverse complement strand
AATAAGATAATTAGGTATTACTACTACTAATAGCCTAATTCGCCTATAATAGCGCAGTAGGAGAAAATATAAAAGAATTACTATTCTATCTTAATTATGGATTCAACCCCACCGCATATAGAGAACCACAATAGGGCCTAGCAGCACTCAAAGCTATGGCAGATATCAAGAAAATTCGAGAAATTCAATAGGAACTCCCTAAGGACCTCAAATTCATATACAAACGCATGCGCAAATACGCCAACAAGAAAAGAGTTAAGGGACCAACTCTAAAGGAGGGAGATAGCATCTACCTCACTCAATAAAACATCAAAACCAAGCAACTAAGCAACAAATTAAACTATAAAAAACTTAAACTATTTCAAATCAACAAAAAACTATTAGATATTAGCTACAAACTCTTACTACTAGATACTATAAAGTGCTATCTAATCTTTTATATTTTACTTCTCAAACTAGTACTATAGGGATTATAAATAAACAACCTTATTATTATAGAATTAAATAAACTAGAATATAAAATTAAATAAATTATTAACTATATTAAAGATAAAAATAAAACCTAATACCTCATTAAGTAGAAGGGGTATAGATATGAGGACAACATATAGGAACCAGCCACAAATCTCAAACACACGCAGGATCAACTCCGCACATACTGGGAACAGCAAACAACAAATAAACCACAAATAGCACCCGCACCTAAGAGGACGCGCGAAGATAAGACCCAGGTTATTCAACCCCATCCTATAGTTAGACTAACATAATAAGACTAACTACAAGACGCTAACCTATTTATATAATTAGGGATACTAGCAAACTAGGATGCCTCACTTAATAGAAAGTTTGGAGTACTAGGATTCTAATCCCCTAAGACTATATCTAAATTAACTATACTAAAACTACCTATAGACTAAGCCTCTAGTATGGGAGAAGCTACTAGTTCCTCCTTAGTAACTTTATAACCTTTATAAAACACTATCCTTTTTTGCTTTCTCAAATAATCTAGCTGCGCTATAGACTTATCTAACTCAGCCTGCGCAGCACATAAGGTAGTAGCCTTTTTATATAACACCTCCTCCTCCACTACTTTAGCATCCTCTAAATAAGCTGCCTCATCTAGTAATTAATTAACTAGAGAATAAATCAGCAAAATAATAAACACCAGTATAATAACAACATATATAAGTGCAAACCGCATCAGCTGCCGCATCACATAAACGCCCCAAGTAAGTATACTCACCACAAACTTCACCTCTAGGGAGAAGCTTATAATGCTTCCCTAATAAACAATAATATAAATAAGGTATATTAATAATAATACTAAACTTAGCAATATAAAGCGCATAATTATAATAATAAAGAGTAGAGGCGGAATGTGAATTCAATTTTTGAACGTAACCTAATATAGTATTAGTATTATGGAAAAACTAGGGAGTATAATTAATAGATCCCCAACCTGGGACTAACGACCTACTTATGTTAGGTCTTAAGGACAAGACCTTTAAGAGGGAGACCTAATATTATGACCTATTCTATAAGGATAATAACTAACTAACCTACCTAGGCGTCAGATAACTAGAGTAGGATATTTGTACTATAGGATTATGGGGATACTAGGGATGCCCATAGTATAGAAGAACTATAGTATAAGTTATGTGATAATAAGATAAAGAGTAATTAGTAGAGTGTAGAAGGAAGCGCTTAGTAATTAGTTAGTCTTACTAACTAATTGCAATCACTAATATATAGAGGTGATCACCTAATAGTAGGACTAGGGACTATTTAGGACTTATATATAGTATGGACTTGGGACTCCTAAGAACAGACTTCTATAGCTCTTTAGCAATTAACTTCATGATTACCCCAACAGGTACTCTCAGCTTTATCTTATACTATAACCCCCTTATGAGGACTATAACTAATTACTATACTCCAGAACCCTAAGATTCATTTAGCAACACAGCATAGCAAGACCACACTATCAACCTAGCGTTATTCCTCAGCTTCTATTAGCAGAACCCTACTGTTGAATAGCTGACCGTAATAAATAGGTATGCTATAATTATAAGGAGATTTTAAAGCGTGCTAAGTATATAATAAGGCTATCTAAGTAGTTTAAGGAGTAGTATTATTTCTATAGTCTTGCTGAGAGTTAGTAAATCCCTGAGGTATAGGGGAGTTATAGTAAGCGCTTATTCCTTAAAGCTATCTGCTACTTTATTACTTCTATTTAGGCTTAGTATTAGCTAGACCTTATTATATAGGTAGATAAGATTAGTATATTAAGTTTTATGCTTAAGTAGCTTAGTATTATTCTCTCTGCTAAGATCTATAGCAAACTAGCTAATACCTTAAGCTATAGTAGGGGCTATAGTAAGGCTCTAGGTGTATATGTGACTCTTGTGGGCTGCTCTAATAATTAGGACCTACTTGAGCCCGGGATGCTATTGAGAATACTACTATAGGCTAGAAGAGCGCCCTAATATTAAATAATATTGCTATTATTAAGAATATATGTATTGATGTTATCTCTGAGGCGCTCCTCTATAAGGCTAGTATTTAGTATAGTAGCTATAACTGTACTTTGTAGTATGGGAAGCCTAGTAAATCTACCTATATTGAGTAGCTTTTTATAAGAGTAACTTAGTGTTCTTTTAATATAACCCTATTTCTGCTTCCTTGTCTTATCCTAAGATTCCTGTGAGCTCTGCTAGTATTATAGCTCTATCTAATAACAAGAGGCCTATGCGGCTATTACATAACTGCGCGGCTGAAAGAACTAATAATGCTTATATTTAGTATTTTTGCTCTAGATACCTAGGTTAGGCTGCTCTTAAGCGCCTGGTTTATAATATTAGGGGGGTGCGAATTAAGGCCCCCTTATATATCTAATGTGAATACTACGCTTACGTATATGCTACTTAGGTTATCTCATATAGCCTATTAGAAGGGAAAGCCCCCTAGCCCTACTATAAAATATTATGGGACCTTTTTAACTACTAGAAGCTTAGCAGACTATATGCCTGGATGCTCCTGATTAAGGATGAGTATAGCGGAAGGCTCTTTGGGATCCCTTTGGTCTCTAAAGAGCATGATGAGGTGTTTGGTGTACTCTTTATGTTTGAATGTTGGGTGTGAAGATAAAGAGGCCTGAATATCTGCAAAATTTGATATGATATTGAGCGCGCTGTGATTGCTATCCTGAGCTTCACGCGCTATAAATAATAGATAGCAGAATAAGGTATTAATATGGAACTCCTACTAGTAAATATGAAGGAGCCTGTAGGAGGAGGTGAGCGTGTAGGTAGTGAGGTTATCCCAAAAGCCCTAGCTATATTAAAAGGAGCTTACCTACTAATCTTCCTCATATTAGAGGCCTAGAGAGTATTTATTATTATATATAATAATAGCTTATGCGCTATAAATAACTATTAAAGCCCTATTTAAATAGAACTTAAGTAGTTTTAGTAATACTTCTAATAGTAGTAGCTAGACCTCACGCTTTTAACGCACTAGGACCTTCGCCTATATTAGGGAGGGCTCTATGCCTATAGCTATAGAGCTTACCTGCTGGAGGGAGCATAAGAGAGAGGCGCTAGGAGACACTATTATAAGGTTAACTCTAGGGCTTATCTTAGATACCTCATAGGATATATACCTGGAATATATAACCTCTATAGGATCTAGGTTCCTGCGCTCAACTAGGTTATTATTATGCGTAATATATACTTCGATGAGATGAAATTATACTCTCTAGATAATGAGGTAGACGCTCTAGACGTCTGGAGCGCTTAGGAGATTATTGATGAGGTTAAAATACCTATTAAATTAGCTAATACAGTTCTTAAGACCTTAGGGGTGCTTAATAAAGCTACTAGTAACCTTATACCAAATAATACCTCTAGAGAGCTGTTTAGGCTCTCTATGCTAGCCGCTTCCCTCTATTTAGAAGCGCTTCGCACTACTACTATAATAAAGCCCTAAGGCTTGCTAGCTAATATATAGAGAGGGTTGCTAATACCTAAATAATCTCCTGAACCTAATAGTATGCTGGGAATAGGATTAGGCATTAGGATAATTATATCTCTCCCCCCTATAGCTATAGGTATACTTAAAGCGGCCTAGCTACCTATTTTCAACGCTTGGAAACTAGCTACTTAAGTGCCTAGTGAGTATAGCTTAATAAATACTAGAAGAGCTTCCCCCTTAATAGCTGAAATAATACCTGCCTGTTGTCTGTACTAATGATAAGACTATAGGCTCCCTACCTAATAGAGTACTTAAGAGAAACGCTTAAGAGCCCTTATAACTATATATCTAGATAAAGGCTTACTAGATAATAATTGCTGTTAAGTCTTTTTCGTAGCCTTTCTGCCTGATTAATAGGAAGCTATTGCTGAAAGCACTCTTGGCTATAAGACTCTCTACTCTATGTTTTCTGCGCGCCTCTCGAATAACTTGGAGATGCGCTCTGGCGCTAAGTAGAAGACTGCGTACTTTGCGGAGGACCTTATGAAGCCCCTAAATAAGTACTTTGAGGTTAGTAAGCTTAAGGAGCTGCCATGAGGTATATTCTAAGCTGCTATAAAGAAGGAGATTACTAAACTTACTATAATAGGTATCTAGCGTATTATTGACTAGGCTGAGGTATGCTCTATGCTTCTACTTTTGAAATAGGTATACTCCTATAAATTCTATGGTAATTGCTTTAACTCCTATAAAGCGCGTATTTATATAAGAGGAGATATATAAGATACCTCCTCTCTTAGTTCTATCTATGCTGCTATACTTATAGCGTGAAGCTTATGTATAGTAATAGTAATTGTAGCTTAGTTTGATTATAAAATCCTATAATATAATATTATAAATGCCTTCTTAAATGCGGATATTAACCTAGAGGGAGAGCCTATTACTTACTACCTCCTAAATAGCTTTAAATAATGTGGAAAGCTTATTAAGCTTAATAAGGCTCTATATAGCCTTAAGGATATACTCCTCCTATAGTATAAGGAGTTTTCTTTAACTTTATATAAGCTTAGGCTCTCTCTATATAATAAAGAGCCCTACTTATTTTAAGATAAGTATTATAGAGTCCTTATTCTATTTTATATTAATAACTTCCTTATTCTTTTTTACTGTAACTATAAGAAATAAGCTTGAGAGCTTGTAAAGGCTATTGAGAAATTATATGAAATTTGTGAATTAGGCCCTATTAAATAGTATCTCAGGCTATGCGTTATAAATAACTAAGTAGCTAAAAGGGTTTATTTAGTTTATAATTAGTATATTTATATTTTTACTAAGCGTTTTAACTCTATAGTAGTATTTACACCGCTATTCTGCTACTTTTTATTAAACTTACTAAAAATAAAGGTGAGGCTATATTTATATAAGTTAAGGAGTATTAGTTACTTATTAGAAGTATCCTGTATATTGCGATAATAGTATGACTGGATGTGGCTTTTGCTATAGCCTAACCTTTCCGCTTCCTTACGAATCCAAGCGCGCAGCACTTCGCTGTAGTGAGGTAGTGTATCTGATATCTCTATGCTACTTGCTACCTCGCGATATGCTATAGTAGCTCTGGGGGTGATGGGAAGGAGACTCTACTGCTTATTGCTTGTGATGCCTCTTTTGCTAATGATGATGAGACTTACAGATCCTCCTAGGGCTTCGTAGTGATGCTCTTTAGAGGCTTAATTTAATGGAAAGCGGCCCGCTAAGCGACTATAATAATATCTATAATAGAAGTAGAGCTCCTAAGCCTTAAATATATGGCTAAAGAGACTATAGTACTTTAGAGGCTATATTGTGATATTGCTCTGGAATTTGGGGATGTTTGGAAGGTTTATTATAATAATTAGTAAACTATCTAACTAGTAGTTAGAGAGGGAGAGAGAATATTAACCTGTTTATAGTATATTAATATCTAAAATATGTGGCTTTGCTAAGAGCATGTGAAGGGCACCTTTAAGGTGCTGTATATACCTATAGACTAGATGCTAGTAGATGGACTTACTAAGAACCTCTCCCGGGTAAAATTTAAATGCTTTTGAGCGCTGCTGAACCTTGTAGATGCTTATTATATTATTACTAAGATAGAAAGGAAGGTTTGAAGGGTAGAGATAAGCTCTATTTAGCTTGAAGACTAGTAGATATTATCTGTGGGGCTATAACCCCCTCTATAAAGCAATTCTTATGGGTATGCTGGCCCGCTACTCTACCTCCTAAATGCTGAAAGTAAAGGGTATTAATACCTATAGGTGCGTCTTTAATAATAGGAGCTCTCCTCTGCACGAATAGCTGCAATAAGGCGGTTAATTAAGGGCTTAGCGGCGCTAGCAGGCATACTAAAGATAGCTAAAAGGCTTACTAAATAAGTATGCGCGCTAGTAACAGTACCGCTAGGTAGTATAATAGAGACCTACTGAAAAGAGCTGCTAAAAGGCAACTCTCTAATAAAATAGGCTTAGGTTATATAACGCTGCTAGTAGGCGTTGCGGGAGCCTCAGAGTGCTGTGAAGAGCTAGCTAAAGCTAACCCTCTAATAGCGCCCTCTAGGCGTATAATAATAACCTCCTTGCTCTTCCCCTTCTCTTCTTGTTCTACCTCCTCTACCCCCTCATCCTCCAGCTCCTTGTTACGACCCGTTATGCAAGGATAACAGCTGTCCGACCCACTTGGGCGTCGGACGGCTGGGACAGGATATTTGTACTGCAGAATCACGGGAGCACTAGGGATGCCCACGAAGGGGAAGAACTATAGTATAAGTCACGTGACGATAAGATAAGGAGTAATCAGTGGAGTGCAGTAGGAAGCGCTCAGCGATTAGTTAGCCTTGCTAACTAATCGCGATTATTAATACACAGAGGTGATTACCTAACAGCAGGACCAGCGGCTATTCGGGACTTATATATAGTATGGACTTAGGCCTCCTTAAGGATAGACTTCTATAGCTCTTTAGTAATTAACTTCGTAATTACCCTAGTAGGTACTCTTAGCTTTATCTTATACTGCAACCCCCTTGTGAGGACTACAACTAGTTACCGTACTCCTTGAACCCCAAGATTCATTTAGCAATACAGCACAGCAAGACCATACTGTCAACCTAGCGTCATCCCTCAGCTTCTATTAGCAGAACCCTACTGTCGGATAGCTAACTATAATACTCCTCTGCCTCCTTCTTCTCCTTCTCTAAGATAGCATTAAGAGTGTAGTAATAGAAGGTAAGTCCCTAACTAGTGTTATTAGCCTTATTCTAAATACCTAGATATGCTCCCGCTCCTGCTAGTATACTCACAACTTAGTTATTCTTATTATATACCTTATAGTATAGCTAGTAGGGCTTAATAGTAGTAGTAGATAGGGGTTTATAGCTTCAGCTATATAAGTAATAATAGTAGCGCTTGTGGGTACTATAGAAGTAGTATCTAGAGCTTTTGCCTATAAGTAGCGAGCAACTATAGCTATAGTAAGGAGGGTCTATAAGATCCCTAGCTCCCTCTAGAATGGGGGAGGTAGCGCGGGGCCTCTACTAAGGCGTCTGAGGGGTTTTAGTGCGCTGCCTCTTCTTCTGTGGGCTAGCGGGCTCCTCAACTAGCAATAATATTATTAGTAATATATAAGATAGCAGGGTAAGTAGCGACTTACTCTCCTCTTCCTCCTCTTCCTCCGCCTGCTACTCCGCGTTAGTAGTAAGCTGCGCGTTAAGCGCAGCTTGCTGCTCTATAAGAGCGGCTAGATGCTCCTTCTCCGCCTTATTAGCAGCTCCAGTTACCTGCGCTTTAGTAATATAGGCATGGAGCTACTCCTCAGTCTCATTACGCTTAGGAGCTATTTTAATAATATTGTGATGATATATTAATAGTACTATAAAAAGAGATAAGTATATATAATAGCTAATGAAGGCGTGCGATGGATTTTTGCGTGCGCAAAAATTAACTTATAGTTGTGTTTATATAGTGTTCTGAGCAGAAAAAGAGGGAAAGTCCAAAGGCTGCGCGCAATAAAGGGATATTTATACTTGCGCCCTGAGGCTGCCTTTTTAGGCAGTTAGCTGCTCTCTATAGTAGTTAACTATTATTTATAATAGTTAGCTACTATTCTGCTACTCCTTTATGCTTATATTATTATTAGCTAACTTATATAGTAGTAGTTATAAATATTACAAATATCGCAAGAGATATTAAGGAGTTATTGTTTTATATATTTTACGCCTTTGGGGCTATTTTAAATATAGCTATTTTGTTTTATATATATTTAAAAATAGTTATAGCTACGCGCGGTGCGTTATGAGAATATAATAGCATCTACAGGCGCGGCTGGGGGGTGTGTTGCAATGCGGCACCACAGTACTAGCAGCCCTGCGTGGCTCCGCTGCAGCCCTGCGTGGCTGTGGTGGCTTGTAGTGTGGCTACACACTTATTTAAGCCACTCTGCTGCCTATTTCACTGCGCTTCGCGCGCAACTATCTCTGAATAAGACAGTTGCCTTCTATAACTCGCCCTTACCCCTACCTGCAGGCTCGTGATAAATAGCGTGTAAAGGAGGTCTATATAGTATAATAGAGAGTTATAGGGAGGGAGTAGTAGCGCGAGGTATTAATTAAGTAGGAAGAGTATATAGAGCCTACCTAGCAGCTAGTGGAACGACGCAGAGGATGCGTGTGAGCAGGCAGCTAAGAACAGCTACTAAAACCAACATAAAACAACCCCTAAATAAAGTCGTGCGCACTTAGTACTAATGCTAGTAAAGGCGACTTACTACTAAATAGTCCTCAGAGTAAGGGAAACTTATATAGAGCTAAGGAACTTATAATTAAGGTTCCTTAGGTAGTGAGATTTCCCTAGGATATCGCGGTGTTAGGTAATATATCTTATTGAAGTAATATAATACCCTATAAATAAGCCTAAAGTAGCTAGCTATCTAATTAGAAAGAAATAAGGTAAATAGTAAGATAAGTGTAAGGAAGTTATTTTTAGGTATTATTCTTATATATGTGTGCGAGCGTGTTATGTTAAAAAGAAGATATCTAAGGGGGATATATAAAAAAAAGATAATGTTCCCTCTCCTAACTATTCTGATTAGACCTCAATTTATAAGAGGTCCTTCTTAATTAGAGTGCTAATTAAGAAGAGAAAAAAGCTAAAAGAAAACAAGACTAACTGATATGTTCGCTGCCTGGCTCCAATCGTCCCTATTGCTATCCTAAATAGACTCAAAAGATAGTAATCCACATTTCTAGGTAGTAAAGCAAAAGAGAAAGGAAAAGAAAAAAAACAGAGCCTAAGCTTCAATAGAAAAATATGAAAATAGCTTAATCGTCTCCTTGCGATCCTAAATAAACTCAAAGGATAGCAATCCACACTTCCGGGCAGTAAAGCAAAACAGAAAGAGAAAAAAGAAACCCCCCGAAAATAGCCTAATCGTCCCCGTGCGATCCTAAATAGACCTAAGGATCGCAATATGCTATGTATTCCAAAGCGAAAATTTATTCAAATAAAATAAAATAAAGGCAAAAGAATATAGCAAGTAGACTAGACCCGGGAGATACTAATCAGGCCCCTACTTATCCCGCAGTTGCTTCGCTACCTAGTTTGGGTCCTCTAGCTCCCACAGGCTATCACGCAATAAGCAGAACTTCTTTAGGTAATAACCTCTAAATAACTTGCCCCTAATCTTATCCCTAGTCTAGGACTCTCTAGGTAAGCATGCTATCCTCAATCGGGGTAATAGCCTCATAGCTATATATAAGGTAGAAAGGTATGAACCTTATTAACCCACGAAGCGTTATCTAATTAGTAAATAAAATAGTAGGTAGCATTAGACCCTAGCTCTGTCGTCCCCCGTTTAACCAGGTTAAGATAGCATGCGCGATTGGTTAGTAACCCTTAAACTCAGGCTTATTAAAAGATTAGATAGCTAATATGTTATTTTAGTCTTAGTGATAGTTATAGTATAACTTAGTATTATTAAATAAAACGTATAGCGTGAAGAATTAATAGTTAAAAGAAATAACTGAGGGCCTAAACTAGGGTTATTACTGTAATTAGGGTAAGCCTAACCTAAAGAATAGCAGCTGCTAGACCTTCTTTATAAAGCCTATATACAGCCTAAATAGACTCTAATTAAGAAGCTTAAATTCTACTCTAGAGATAATATACTTCCTCTTCTAGAAAGTAGGGCTTGCTTAACCTAAAGTTAGTACGCTATTCAATCCACTTACTATTAGTACTAGAGGAAGCGTAATTAAAACAAAGTCCCTATTCATCTACTGCTATTAACCTATATGTTAATTCTAGCCAAACCTAGTTAAAAGAAACCTTATTACACTCTTTTTGTCCTCTATTACTATCTCTATTTAGCCCTGCTTATGCCTATATACTAATTAAATATTAGATTAAAATGGGCCTCGCTATGTTTCTAGTAGATATCTCTAGCTTTATAAAGAGTTATATAGCTCAAAGTTGGGGATATTTATAATACCCATATAGATCTAGTCTGCGCGGAATTATCGTTCCTCAAGCATTATCTAAATAGACTATATATAGGTCTAGATAAGGCACTACCTCATATAGTAATAAGGAGATTAAGTATTTAATTTACCCACAAGGCACTATTAGAACGACGTAGAGAATATATATAAGCAGGCAGCTAAGAATAGCTACTAAAACCAACATAAAATAACTCCTAAATAGAGTTATGCGCCCTTAGTACTAATGCTAGCAAAGGTAACTTACTACCAGATAGTCCTTAGAGTGAGGGAAACTTATATAGAGCTAAGGAACTTATAATTAGGGTTCCTTAGGTAGTGAGATTTCCCTGGGATATTATAGAATTAGGTAATATACATTATTAAAGTAATATAATACCCTATAAGTAAGCTTAAAGTAGCTAGCTATCTAATTAAAAAGAAATAAGATAAATAGTAAAATAAGTATAGGGAAGTTATTTTTAGGTATAAATTCTTATATATATGTGCGAGCGTATTATATTAAAAAGAAGATATCTAAGGGGGATATATAAAAGAAAGATCATGTTCCCTCTCCTAACTATTCTGATTAGACCTCAATTTATAAGAGGTCCTTCATAATTAGAGTGCTAATTAAGAAGAGAAAAAAGCTAAAAGAAAACAAGACTAACTGATATGTTCGCTGCCCGGCTCCACTAGTAGAGGCTACTATAGAGACTAAAGCAGTAGGTAAGTATAAAGAGAGGTATAGGCTAATTACAGCTAATAACGGCGACCCAGCCTATACCTAGAGGGCCCCCAGCTAGGGGAGAAAATAATATTATAAGCTACGCCCAGTTAGAACTATCTAAGCTTCTGCTTAAATTCACCACCCTTAGGACCTATCTAGTAGCTACCCACAAACCTAGTATAACCCTACTGAAGCGGAAAACTCTCCCTTTTCCTCTTTAGCTTGAAATAAATAGTATTACGCTACCTCTTGTCGCATAGACTTAGGTCCAGCCCTTCGCAAATATATAAAGTTAGATATTATTATAGCTTTCTAAAAGATTTAAATTAAGGATAAATATGTCACTACCACTATATTCAGAATATAGCTTAACTTATTTAAGTAGCTAGTATATCGATTTAAGCTACCTAAAGCGCTTATACCCTTCTAGTATTATATTTATTTATAGGAGGTTCTTCTAATTAGAGTGCTAATTAAGGAAAGAAGAAACCTAAAAGAAAATAAGATATATTTACTGCCCGGCTCTACTACTTACTATAATTAGTAGATACATTAATAATAATTAACTAGTTCTTTAGCCTAGAGGTAAGACTAGCTTCTAGGAGTAATATCTAGAGCTAACTAGGCTAGCTACTACTACCTATATCTGCTGGAGTTTGCTTAAATCTTAGTAAAAAAGCTGAAAAAGACTTTATTTCTCTCTACTAGAGGGTTTATAGTTAGGCTACTACTTAAGGCTATAACTTATAATCCTTCTAGGTTTAATTAAAATAAGCTATAAAGTCTTTAGGATTATATTTTCCTCTTTTACTACCTATTATATATAAAGTAGAGACTACTAGTTGGGAGTTAGTATTTAGGTATAAATTAATAATATATTATATATCTATATCTATAGAGTAGTGGAACGACGCAGAGGATATATATAAGTAGGCAGCTAAGAACAGCTACCAAAACCAACACAAAACAACCCCTAAACAGAGTCGTGCGCCCTTGGTACTACGCCAGCAAGGGCGACTCAGTGCCAAATAGTCCTCGGAGTGAGGGAAACTCATGCAGAGCTAAGGGACTCCTGATCGGAGGCCCCTTAGGTAGTGAGATCTTCCTAAGATATCGCGGAATCAGATAACATACCTTATTAAAGTGATATAACACCCTAGGAACGAGCTTGAGGTAGCTAGCCGCCTAATTAAAAAGGAATAAGGGAAAGCAGTAAGATAAGAATAGAGAAGTCGTCTATAGGTATTATTCTAGCGTGTATGTGCGAGCATGCCCTCTATGTCATAACTGTCCTAATCAGACCTCTATATATATAAGGTCCTTAATCAGAGTGCTAACTAAGAAAAGAAGAAAGCTGCAAAAAAACAAGACTAGCTGATGTGTTCGCTGCCCGGCTCCAGTAGAAAACCTAATTAATTATAATAATATATTTTATTTATTATGCTTATAAGCTATATTCTCTCTACTTACTTAAGAACTTTAGGAGTAAAGGTAGTAGCTTCTAGGTTACTATACTAGGTATTACTAGTAGTCTACTAGTAGTAGTTATTTGGGGAAGTATAGCTAATTACTAATTACTCTTCTATAGCTCTTATACTTATTACTAGAGGTAATTTAATATAATTACTAAGTTAGCGCGTAGTAGCTTATCTTAGGCGTTAGTTATTAGGGTATTAACTATATTAATAACTAGTAGGGAGTAGTAATTAACTTATCTCTCGTCGTTATAGTAGAAATCTTTAAATATATAAAGGGCTAGACCTAAGTCTAAGTAATAAGAGGTAGCATAATACTATTTATTTAAAGCTAAAGAGAATAAGCGAGAGTTTTCCGCTTTAGCAAGGTTACGCTAGGTTTATAGGTAGCTACTAGGTGGGCCCTAAGGATGGTGAATTTGGGCAGAAGCCTAGATAGTTTTAACTAGGCGTAGCCTGTAACAATATTATTTTATAGTACTAACTCCCTAGAGGGTTTCTATAATTAGAGGTAAATAGTAGTAGTTCTTCTTTATAATTATATTTAAAATATAGTAATTATAATATAACTAGATAATACTACTTAGCTTCTATATAAATAGTATTAGTACTCCTGCGGGGGAATTATCTGCCTATATAAATCCCTTATCTAAAAGACTAATAAGGGCTTTTTAAATAACTAAGACTTCCAGCTATATTAGTTTTCTTCTATACCTCTCTATATTAATATAAATAGTATTATACCTATTAATAGGTATTTATTAGGCTTCTACTTATAGGAAATTACTAGGGGTAGCTCTTATTAGTATTTCAAACAGGGTAGGTTTATTAAAGATATATACTATTATGCGTAAGTTAAGTATTACTAAGCTATAGAGCTTATAATATAGCTACTATATATAAAAAGCAGACTTAAGAGTCTCTCTATATTAGATATATAGTTAGTTACTACTTTTCTATGCTCTATTAGTTAGTTTAAATTTATAAATATACTTAACAAGCTCTTTATTATTATTAGTTTGGTTTTCAATAAGATAGTGGATAGATTTGCTGCTCTAGAGTTGCTCTAGGTATAGCCTTTTAAAGGTAATCTAGCACTTTAATAAGGAGTGCGGGCTTTAGTACGCTAGGCAGAGCCCTTGGTTATTAGCTGTTGTTATTATTGTTGCGCTTAGAGTAGCTATGTGAGAGTTAATTCTATACTAAAGGTTAAGACTAGCCGCGTTAGTATATAGAAGATTAATCTAGAGGATCTAGTCTTTGTATCTATATAAGGCAATTATAGTTATAGTAATAGTTATAGTAATAAGTATTAAAAAAGAGGTATTTTAGTATTTATAGTAAATAGTATATATCAGACTATTAACTAATAAATAGACTAGTAAATCTATATATCTTCTTATATCATATTAATCTAACTTATATAATCTAACTTATATACGCGTTTTTTTCATTCTTAATATGCGAAGCCTATTTCGCGGCGCGCCCGTAATTAGCCTAGCGCGCCGGAAGTCCGCCTGGTGTCCGCCCGGGTATTTAGCGTATCTCCAGCCCATCCGAATGCTCCTGGGCCCTTATCCAACAACTTTCTGTTACGTACCTTTTGTGAATAACATAGGTTGGCCTCTTGGCCGAACGGTCTGTTGCGTGTGCGCGCCGCATTAGCTTATTTAAGCCCAAACCGTTACACTAGTTTGTTTTCTAATTATTTAAATAAGATATAAATCAAAGAAAACTTATTATACTTATATTTTATAGGTTCTATTATTAATAATTCGCTTACTAATTTTAATAGTACTGGTAAAAGTAAGTATAATAATTAAGCTGGATATAGTATTCCCTAAATTAAATAATATAAAATAGAATTAATTAAGGGAAATAACGATTTAGTTTTCTCCTCATTAAGACGGCTTATAAAAGTAAGGTAACTACTTATAAAAGGATTAGCTTACTACTTAGAATCTAACTGAATAATTTTACTTAGAAGAAATAATACTTATAGTATAAATAAAGAACTATATACCCCCTATCTTATTAAGTTATTATTAATCTAAAATAAGTAAGCCTTGTAATCTACTATTCTCACAAAGCTATTATATAAGAAAAACCTAAGAGGATTTTAATAATAAATAGAATTATACCTAGTTTACATTGAGAAATACATTCAAAACAAAAGAGTAATAATATTTAAGCATAAGCACCTATTTCCTCTTTAAATATATGCTATAAATAATTATAAATAATACTTTTACTGTTATATTATAACTTTGTAAACCCTCTATTTATTCTTAGTAAGCTTTTTTAAAGATAGTAGAATTAGAAATAGCCTTCCCATTTAATATTGTCCCTATAACTAATTAGTATCCTATATATTACTCAAGCTCTACGATATACAGCTTATTTTTACGTTATTTCTAAATATAGTAACATTAATAGTATTAATAACCTTAATTTTCTATAAATCGCTCTTAGGGACTATAAGAGAGAGTATGGAGTAACTACTCTAGTATAAAGTCAAGACGTTAGGAATAACTAATCTACTGTTATCTACGCCTCTTCTGCAATATATAGCTACGCTGCGCACCTGGGGCGCGCCTGGACGTAACACTAACTAATCATACAACAACAAATCCCGTCAAGAGCCTAAGACCGCTTCTAAGCCCCTTCCTCACCCCCCGCCTCGGCCCATCCTTTCGTCTCTCTAAGTTGTGCCTTGAGCTCGTTACATTCCTTTTCAATACTCTTGATGACGGTTAGAATGCGTTCCAGGCTGGTTTGGCGGCTAAGTCGAAGATGAGGAAGTGTCTGTGTCCATTGGACCAGCCGTTCAAGACTCTGACGATCAACACACGCACACTGCGAAAGGGCACTCAGCGCAGCCCGCGACTGGAGGGACTCCTCATCAAGCTCGTGAACCTGTATGCTTTCGTGACGGGCTACGCGTTGTGTGATGGTCAGTTCCTGGGGTGGGTACGTATCCACGCGTGTTCGAACTACCATGGCATGTAAGACTGTCAGGGCCTCCATAAGATCAGCGATGCCCTGTTTCATGACGTCTCGTTTCGTCCTCATCTCTTCCTCCACAATTTCGCGCATTCGCAGTTGATATGCCGCTTGTTGCATCTCCCATTTTATTAATACGCAAAGCCCTGTTCGCAGCGCGTCTATAGTTAGCCTAGTGCGCCTAGAGTTTACTTAGGATATACTTAGATAATAGGTATATCTCTAGCTTATCTATTATACTATTAAGCCCTTAATTTAACATACCCCATAAGGACAAACTATTATGAGGCTATTCCTATATTTCGTTAGGGCTTATATCTTATATAAGCTGCAATTAAGATTATTACTAAGCTATTAGAGGCGCTTATTAAGAGTAGTAATATCCTTATTATTAGGGTTCTAATATTAGGTAGCTATAGATAAGTTGAAATAAGCTTTAGGCTAGTAAATAAAGGCGATATATACCCCTCTAGCGCGTTACTTAATATACTTCTACTTAGCTAGTATCTTATTAAGGTTCTTAGCTACTAACTTAATCTCAGTACCTTAACTCTTCTGCTAAAGAATAATAGCTCTATTAGTAGTTAAGAATAGTTCTACTATTAAAGATAATAGTAGTTTAAATAGTAAGATTTTCCTTAGGTTTAGCTATAAATTTATTCTTCTAGAGCTCTATTATAGGCCGGGCTGCGCCCAGCCCCCAGCTACTAGAGCTACGCCACTTCAAGCAATGGGGGCTATCCCCAGCCTAGCAAAGCGAGACCACTAGCTCCGCAGCATAGCTCCACCACATAACCACACAAAACTCGCTCAAAGTACGCGCACATCGCGCACTTAGACTTTCTCTCCTTAGTATAGATTCTCATAATTAAGGCACCCCTTCGTTGAATAAACCCGGGCTCCGCCCCTCATAAGCTCTTCTTCTTTAATAATAGAAAAGGCTGCTAATGAGGCTAATAATATTATCTATCTATATCCTAATAATTATACATTTAATTCAGAGAGTGAATATGTATATCTTATATAAGGGTTATTCATAATTAGATATATATTTAAGTAATATTCCTAATCAAAATGAAATAATTAGAGCTAAGGGAGGGGTAATAGTAAGAAGGAGGTAAATACTATAGTGCTAAATAGTTAGCAATTAGGTTCATATCCTATACTTATTAGCGTTATTTATACTATAAATAATGAGATAAGATTTCTTAAAGGGGGTTATAGTCTTATTCTTAATCTTCTTAACTATATAGAACCTAAAAAAGCAGCTATAGTACTTAGTTAGGTCAAAGATCTCAAAATAAAAGACTTTATATTTAAGAAGAGTATTAATCTCTTTTTTATAGGACTTTTAGAAGGGGGGACTATTAGTAATAAGTTTACCTAACTTATAGAGAGCTAGTAAGAGCTCTTAATCTGCCTTTTCTTTAGTAGAGGAAAGTATTATGGGGTTATTAACTTCCTACTTAAATATACCTAAAAATATAAAATTAGTAGTAATTAAGCTTTTTCTAGGTTTTTCTCTAGGATAGGGTGGAGGGGTGGAGTTATTAGGGGAGCTATTAGGGTCTTCTTTAGAGTTAGGATTAATATAGAAGGGTCTAATAGTAGTAGAGAAGAAGTCTTAAGCACTATAGAGCAGTTAAATAGTAGCCATTTTGCTTGAAATAGTAATTAAATAATAGGGGCTTTATTAACTTTCCTTCTTATTATAGATCTAAATAAGTAATTATAGTAGTAGGTAGATAAATTTATTAGTGCTAGAGCTATTATAGGTAGTAAGGGTATTAATAATCTTATACTTAGTATTCTTTTTTTTAAATTTATCTATTATGGTATTAATAGCTTTAGTATAAGCTATAATATCTCGTAAAGAGATTGTAGGCGCTAAAGACTAAGAGCGTGAGAATAAGGCTATTAGAGCGAGGAGTATTATTAATAGCCTTAATTACAATCTGAAGGGCTAGGTTAGGCTTAGTATAAGGGAGTTCTTACTAAATAATTATATAGGCGCGCTAAAGAGGGCTATAGTACTGCTATATCTTACGAATCCTATAATAAGCTTTAATAAGTATAACTTTAATAGTAACTACTATAGATTTAGTATTATTTTTTTTCTTTCGTAGTAAAGTTTAATCTAGTATTAGTATTAATATACTTAGGTGGGCCTTAGTAGATATAAATCTTGTAGAGGCAGAGGGTAGTCTTATTGAATAAATTAGGAAGAAAGTAAGTAGTATTAAATCTAGTAGTAGTATTAATTCTAGTAGTAGTATTAATAATATATAAGGTAGCTTTTCTCTTAAGATGAATAATATTATAAATAATTTTATAATTAAACTAGTAATTGATTTTCAGTGAAAACTTGAATCTCTAAGAGGCTCTAGCGTTTAATTAGTAAAATTTATACACTTTAGTTAACTACTTAAGTACTGCTATTTAAATAGGATAGCTAGTATAGGCTAAAAGGGTTACTAACTTAGTAATGAAGGGATAGCTAAAATAGTAGTATAAATAATAAAGTTTAGTGCTAATTAAATAGATTAGGACCTCTTTATTTTTCTGTAAAAGCTAGGTATAGCCTTAGTTATAAATAACTAGTAGCGATATTACCCTAAAATAGATAATTGCGGAGGTTACTAAAATAGATGCCTATTTAATTTATATGGCTTGAATATAGTAGAAAAGAAGTATTTGCAAGTAAAATATAAAATACTATATTGCTAAATATAGCTTTAACTATAATAGTGCTACAAGGTTCTTAAATAGGCTATTTCTAAAGGATACTCTCGCTTAGTTAGTACTTACTATATTAATTAAAATGGATAGATAAGTATATTATAAAGTAATAACCTATTATTAGCTAATAGTAGATATATTAGCTACACCTAAATCTAGTATAATACTCTAGAAACCTTCCTTAGAATATTTACTATTAAGTATAAATAGGTAGTAAGGGGTAATACTAGAGGTACTAGATAGAGAAAGCTAAGTAGAGAGTAGAGTAGAATAGAGTATTAGGTTAGTAGTTAGATTAATACTTATAACTATATAGAAAGTATCTTATTTCAAAAATAATTTAACTAATTTATTATTATTGTTGATAAAAGAGGTTTTAGTAATAAAAGTAGTGAATTTATAGGAGGGGGAAGAGAGGTTTAAGGGCTCTAAAATTTAGGTATTTGACTAGAAGAAGTGCTTAACCTTAGTATTAGTATTATTAGCTTTAGGTTTATTATTACCCTTAAATTAGAGGAGAAAGACAACAAAGTTATCCTTAGTAATATTTTATGGGTATTTAGTATATTTATTCTTAAAGTTATTATATTTCTTATCTCTTTCTTCTTTAGACTAGCTTTATAAGTAGTAATTAGGCTTATAATAGATCTAGTATCTTCAGCTCTAGTTTTAACTAAATAAATTATACTGAAATCATTAATTTAGCTAGTTTTAGTAGGATCTATTACTATCAGTGTTATAGAAGTTACCTTAATTACTATTTTAGAAGCGTTGATTAGTGTTACGGGCTACGCCCTATTAAAACCATCTGGACTTCTGCCTAGATTCACCGCTCTTAGGGCCGACCCAGTAGCCACCCACAAACCTAGCGTAATCTTGCTGAAGCGGAAAACTCTCCTTTTCCTGTTTAGCTTTAAATAAATAGTTTTATACTACCTCTTATTATATAGACTTAGGTCTAGCCCTTTAAATATTTAAAGCTTACTACTATGATAATGAGAGATGGGTTGAGCGTTGCTCTCTACTAATTGCTAAGATAGTTAATAACCTAATAGCTAATAGCTAAGGCGAGCTGTTGCGCGCTAATTTAGTAATAGTATCAAACTACTTCTTATAATAGGTATAGGAGCTATAGAGGAGCAACTAGTGATTAGCTATACTCCCCTAAAAGATTACTACTAGTAGATTACTAGTAATGCCTGGTATAGTAACCTAGAAGCTGCTACTCTTATTCCTAAAGTTCTTAGGTTAGTAGAGAGAATATGCCAAGTGAGTATAATAGATGAGATATATTCTCGCGATTAATGAGGCTTTCTATCCTATAGATATAGAGGTGTAGTATATTATTAACTTATACTTAGATACTAACTCCTAACGAGTAGTCTCTACTTTTAATATAGTAGGTAGTGAGGGAGGGAAATATAACTCTGAGGAATTTATAGCTTATCTTAATTAAACTTAGAAGTATTATAACTTATAGCCTTAAGTAGTAGCTTAACTATAGACTCTCTAGTAGAGAGAGATAGAGT
>JAXCEF010000707.1:0-19953 GCA_037178605.1 Colletotrichum euphorbiae | reverse complement strand
ATAGAGATGATATTACTGATGAAGAAGACTTATTATAGTTCGTTATATAGTTAAAGTAATACCTGTGAGATTTAGAGAAAGCTATTAAAGCGTTCAAGTTGAAATAATAGCTGGTTGTTGAAATCCCTGAGATGTTGGAAAGTAAGAAGAAGAATTATGTGGATATAGAAGAGTTAAGTAAAAGATTAATATAATTTCTTTTATCTTTTAATATTATTTTATTTTATTTTAACCTTAAATTTATAGACCTATTTATACTCCTAAATATAATATTTCTTTATGCCTCTTGATTTTTTTTTCTTTTAAAGTTTGAGATTTTGTGATAATATCTCTAAAACTTTGGGGATGAGGGCAAGAGACGTTTGCTATTATTATTATTATTGGTTAGGTATTTAAGCTTAATAGAGAAAGTTTACTTATTGAGTCTGTAACTTAGGATATAGGTTACTAGTAGATATATATAGTTATACTATACTAACCTATTTGTGAAGCTGCAGATTATAGAGGGGCATTAGGAGAAAATAGTATTTTATACTTAATATAGCCTATTTAAATAGGTAATATACCCCTTTAGCTTAACTAGCGCTCCTAGTAGCTTTCAATAATATATTAATAACATTCTATAAAACTTCTTAAATAACTTTATTACTATCTATATAAATAATATATTAATTTACTTAAATAAAATAAAAGAGGACCATAAGAAGAAGGTCCAGGAGGTCCTCTAGAGGCTAGTAGTAGCTAGACTTAACTTTAATCGCATAAAGTATGAGTTCTTAGTTAAAAAGGTTAAATATATAGGGTTTATTATAATAGTAGAAAAGGACCTCTCTTATAATCCTAAGAAGGATAGGTAATCGCTAAGTAGCTACTCCCTATTTTATTTAGAGGGGTCTAGAGCTTCGTAGGGTTTACTAACTACTATAGTATATTTATATCTAGTTATAGAGAGATTATCAAGCTACTAATATAGCTTATTAAGAAGGATATAGTATTCTGCTAGGGGAGGGATTAAGATAAGGTATTTGAGGAGCTTAAGAGGCTATTTAGTACTTGACTGGTCCTCTACTAATTTAACCCGGAGGATAAGATAGTAATTAAGACTAATTGCTCTAGGTTCGCTCTTAGAGGAGTGCTCTCTTAAGCTAACCTCGAGGGCATCTAGCGCTTAGTAGTATTTCACTTAAAGAAGCTATTACTAGCAGAATGTAACTACTTTATCTATAATAAGAAGCTAGTAGTAGTGCTATCTTATTTCTATATATAAAGAGTAGAGCTATATAATATTCCTATATTTAAGATATTAACTAATTATTAGGGGCTTGAATACTTTATAAAAAAGTAATGCCTTATTAAATATTAGAATAAGTAAGTAGAGGAGTTATCTTAGTATAACTTCTATATTAAGTATTACTCTAGTTGGGAGGTAATAGCTCCTAATACTCTCTCTTAGCGGGAGTAGGATATACCCTAGGGGTGAGATAATAAGTAGAAGCAGGGAAGAGTCCTATAGCTAATACCTAACTATATATAACCCCAAAGAGACCCTACTAGTAGCCCCCTAGTAAGGAGGAACTAGGCACTAGTAGGCTACTTAAATATCCTAGATACTATAATCTTTACTAGGGACCTAAAGATATAGATATTATAATAAGAAATAATAAAGAATAATATTACTTATAGAGTAGCTTCTAATATAGTTACTTAATAGCTATATAGCTTCCTACTAAATATTAGAGTAAAGATTTAGCTTAATAAATATAATATTAATAACCTTAGGAGACTAACCTTCTAGAGAAGGCTATAAGTGCCTAGTAGAGAGAATAATAATAACTCCTTAGGAGCGCTCTATACTAAGATTATCTAGTAGAGCTATAACTTAAGTATAACTACTTACCTAGGTTATCATAGTATGTTTAAGATAATAAGCTAATAGTTCTATTAGCTAGATCAGTCCTAAACTATATAAAGGTTTATATAGAACTATCTATATATAGAGGAATATATATCTAGAGGTAAGCAAAGAAAGGGTTCCTTAAGCCCCTCCTAGTATTTAACTAGCTATACTCTAACCTCTCTATAGATTTTATCATAAACCTATTACTTATAAAGAATAATAGTAATTACTACTTATAGATAATAGTAGACTAGCTTAATAAGTTTATAGTACTTGAAGAGATAGAAACTATAGAGGTAGAAGCTTATACTATATACTTCTTAACCTACTATTTCTACTTCTATAGGTTCTCATATAATATTCTTAGTAATTAGGGAACTAATTAGGTAAGCTACTTCTAGGCTAAGTTCTACTACCTTATAGAAATAACCTAGCTACTAAATAAAGTATATTATTTATAAACTAATAGGGGCATAGAAGGATAGAACTAGGAGATCTAGGCTATCTTATAGGTATATATAATATAAGCTTAGGATAACTAGGGAAGACTACTCCCCACTACTTAACTAGCGCTTAAGAATAGGATTAGTAGTATAACTAGACTCTCTCTATTCTTTCTAGAGCATAAATACTATACTAATTTTATACTAATTATAAAAGAGGAGCTTAATATATCTATTATAAAGTAAATAGTAGCTACTCTCCTAATAAGTAAGCTTAATAATATAGTGAATTTCGTCTAAGCTAGTATAGTAATAGCTTAGTAATAGAGTAAGAAAAATATAAATAGATATAGGTCCCCTATAAAGAGGTATTAAGTAAGTAATTAAGTCTAGTTATTAATAGTAAACTATAAGAGCCCTAAGCTTAGTAAGAAACCCTTATAGCTATACTATAGGTATTTAGTTATAGGTATACTAAGCTCCTATATTATAGAACTAGATATCCCTAGAAATATCTACCTAAAGTTCTATATTAACCTTCTCTAGAGGGCACTAGAGAACCCCCTACTTACCTAGCTGTAAGTAGATTTATAGCTACTACTAATTATCACTAAGAATAGTAAATTTAAATAGCGCGTAGAGGAGGTCTACATAGCATAATAAAGGGTTATAGAGAGGGGGCAATAGCGCGAGGTACTTTTTAAGTAAGAAGAGTATATAGAGCCTACCTAGGAGCTAGTAGAAGCTATTATAGAGACTAAAGCAGCAAGTAAGTATAAAGAGAGATATAAGCTAAATTATAACTAATAACAATAAACCAGCTTACGCCTAGAGGGCCCCCAGCCAGAGGAAGAAATAATATTATAGGCTACACCCAGTTAAAACTATCTAGGCTTCTATCCAGATTCACTGCTCTTAGGGCCTAATTAGTAGCTACCCATAAACCTAGTATAACCTTACTAAAGCAGAAAACTCTTTCTTTTCCCCTTCAGCTTCAAATAAACAGTATTACGCCACCTCTTGTCGCACAGACTCGGGTACAGGCCTTCGCACCTAGGAGATATTAATATCTTATAATACTAACTTACTTTTAATAAGTACATTATAAAACTCTAAAGTAATAGTAGAGATATGCTAATTAATTAATAGGATTTTAGACTCTAGGAAAGCAATAGGATCTTTCTAGACTATTTAACTATACTAGGAATCCATCCTATCTAGAAAGATAACTTATTAAAGTTCTAGATATTATCTTACTTAATATTAAAAGCCTCTAAAATATTCTTATACTCCTCAAACTATCCCTCAATATATTCGAGACTAGCCTTAGCCCCAAGCCTTTTAGCCTCTTTAAACTTAAGGGCATTAATCTAGATCTCAGGATACTTACTTAACTACTTAGGGAGCTATTTAGTATATATAGGGCTAGCTAGAATAAGGCGATTTATATATAGGAAGTTCGTATAATATATAAGAGCCTTATTAGTAATAAATACCTACCTAGAGAACCTCTCCAGTAGATTACTATATATAATAAAGCTCTTATCTTTAGCTTTAGTAAGAGCAGGAAGTTAACCCCCTTTTAAATTAGTTAGTAGAGGCTTCCCTGCTTTAAGTAAGTTATAATACTTATAAATAGTTTATTTAGAGGCTATCTTAAACTTCTTATTAGCATTCTTATAGGAAGGTATCTTATATAATCGTATTTAACGCGTATAACGCAACGTAAAATACTATTCTATAGTAGCTTTTGCACTTTTTACTAGATCTTTATTAAATATTATAGATAGGGAAAATTTAAGTAAAAAAGAATAATTCCAAAGGTTTCAAGCAAATTTATTCAGTAGTTATTAAGATATTCTAGGAAGAGTAGGTTGGGGCCAGTCTAGTGAGGCATTTATTATGCATAAGTATAGTAAGAGAGGAACAAGCTTAGGAGGCTGCGCTAGCCCCACTCTGCCCAAGCCGAGGGGTAATTCCTATCTTTCACCTCCGTGAATTTTTACTATCCTTTCTGAGTGTGAACGAAGCTGCCATGTTTCTTATCATTTTCCACGCAGATTCAACATTTCCCAACTGATTCGATTGAACGAACACTTATCTCAAAAACAAATCAGAAGCTCAGTATCATGGTTGGGTGTTTACCAGCAAATATTAATTGAGGTTTCCTAACAGACACTTTTAGGGGTTGAATGAAGACCTCAAGGCAAAGCCCGCCTGCCATCCTCGCGCCGTGAGTCTGCCGTTCAGATTGTTCCACGCCGCTCCAGCATGATTCAGAGAGCTAACGCATATCCTTCCTCATGGCTGCAGTGTGCGATCCAGGGTCAGTTCTGAAACCAGCGAACCGTACATCATTCAAAGATCAGAACGCTGACTTGGCGCTGCGCGCATGGCAGACTGCCTGGCCAAGAATAGTTACGATGAAGACAAGTGTCAGCCGATTATCACCGCGCTGTACGAATGCTGCGAAGCATTTTACCGCGCCCAGGGCGAAGATGCGGTATCGGCGAGTTGTCCCAAACCCCACCTGTTGCAATTGAAGCTCAGGAGATTGCGGGAGGAGTCGTAGCCGAAAAACATGGGTAGTACATTCCATAGCAGCAGCATCAAGGACTCTAGGTGTAAAAAGCTATACAAATCATGACGAAGTGTACCACTCTTCCGCATGTACGTCAACCTGAATGAATAGTCTGGGAACATTCTGAAAGAGGGCAAGTCACTCTAGGCGTTCATTAGCACGCAAGAGGTTCCATAGAACCTGAACAAGTATTGAATACTTGTTCCGAGACTCTAATATGAAGGCCTTGACATTGAAGAGGAAAAAGAGAAAAGAAGTTGGAAAAAAACGGACGACGTCCCGTAGAAAAAGGATGCAGGAAAGATCCATACAGTGTGTATAAAAACAGCAGCATCAAGGTGGCACAGTGCAAACGCCGACCGCCTGCCAATTTTGGCAACAAGTCCTCTCTAAAAGTGCCTGCCAACATACCTATGCCGCCACGCGTGCGCACAGATCGGATCCTGATCCTTTCCTTCGATTCCATGCGCGACTGTCAGTGGTTGCTCGCCCGACCTCACTAAACGCTTCGGCAAGCTTGCGAGCTGTTGTTTTGGCGATTTGAGGTGCCCTACTGATCGCTTGAGGCTGGCTGCGACGTTTCCTTTTCCAAGCTGCCTCGCGCAAACTTGCTTGGTCTTTTTCGCTCTTTATCTCTCGCGAAGGGATTATCCGAGGATCGTTATTTCTAATAACAAGTCGCGTCCCTGGTGTCTTAGTGTCAGCCGCACTAAATTTTCCTGGTTTCGGACGACCCAGCGCTTCTGGCCTTGTTGCGCCAAAGTTCTTGATACGACGCAACGACGCCCTCCTTCTGGGCAAGTTTTGTTCTTTCGTCGGCCGTTCTTATTAATGTCGCATTCTAACGGTGATTACTTCGACGTTAGAGACTGCCATCAATTTCATGCGCCGCCCAATCAACGATAATTGGCTTTCCATCGTCACCAACAGTTTACGAGCACGACACCCATTGTGAACCGAACCCTGGAAGCAGAATCACTGCAGTCTGCTGCAACTCTGCCGAGTAACGATGGACCTTCAAATCGGACCTGAGGTCGAGGTCTTCGCCAATGCCCTTGACGACTGCCTCGCACCGCACGGCTCAGTTAGCGACAAACGTTCTAGGATATTGGGACTGGTGACTTCCTACTACGAGTATGCTGGAGAGAGGTTGGCGCACCTGGACAACCAGGTTCGCCGGGGCTCAGAGGGCGACACTGAGATGGACCTTGACGACGACGAAGACTCGGACCCGGCGCCGACTCTAGAAGAAATCCTAGCGTGGGAACAAGAGAGGCAAACTTGGGATCTTGTCCGTCGCCTGATTCCCTTGAGGTATCCTTCGCAAGACCCGGCGGGCGAGAAGCACTCGAACACCTCTAAGAGAAGTCAAACGAGCGACGATCTTTGGGTTGGGTTCCTCGAAAAGGACCAGTTAGCTGTGGAGCGGAAGACGATATTGGAATGGTTGCAGCAAGGCGCGAGAAACGGACCCAATATTGACGACCTGGTCCGCGAATTGCAGCAGAACGCTGACAGAGGAGATATTATCGCTCACGGCTGGATCCACACAAGGTCAGCCATCAAGTTGCAGAAGGGCGTTATAGGATCGGCGCGTCCGTTGGACGTTCAGTTCCCCGAAGTTGCGCGCTCGCTGGTCAACTCAGATAAGGCACCGCTTGTGGCTGAGCTGGATCCGGATGCCGTGACCAGACAGGAACGAAAGCTGGAGCCTCAAGACGAGTACTTCGAGAGAGCGATATGGGTTGGCTGCTTCCAGCTCCTCCGCAGAGGCAGCAACCTAGAAGAGATGAGGGAGTGGTGTTTAGAGAGGACCGAGATCTGGAGAGCGGTGTCTATGTCTGCCCTGCCTCTGGCGACCGAGCATGGGGAGACAACGTTGGTTAACGACCCTTCCGCTTTCGCTCTTTGGAGACGTATGTGCTTTGCGCTTGCTCGTCAAGGCGGTTCCGACGACATCGAAAGAGCCGTCTATGGAGTGCTTTCAGGGGACGTTCCAAGTGTACAGAAAATCTGCAAAACCTGGGACGACTACATGTTTATGCACTACAACGCTCTGGTCCGTACCCAGTTCGACAGCTTCATCCTGGGACAGTGCCCTGCGGAAGTATCGGCCTCCCTGCGCTCATCTTTCGCTGCTTTCGATGCTGTTCAATTCCACGGCGACTCGACCACTCTGGAGCAGCGCCTGGTCAAGTCGTTAGAGACTAATATTCACACGCAAAAGGAGGCCCTCGAGCCTATCAAGGCGTTGCAGGCTGCCATCATCTCGAAGGATCTTGAGCGTCACTTCTTCGAGCAGGGCGTTGCTGTCACACAAAAGGCCAACTCGGAAGAGCCGTCTGCTCTGATGCCGGACGACAACTGCCGCAAAATAAACATATCGCAGGACAAATTTGCCGATATGCACTCTCCCGACCGATTGCGACTTGCAGTGCACATACTCATCATTTTTGCGACCCTGGACAAGCTCGAAACACATCCAGCATCCTCTACTCTCAGCGCCGACTATGATCGTCGCATGCTGCAGGAAAATGCGATCACGGCATACATCAGCTTGCTCCGCTTGGCAGGCTACGATGAGCTAATCCCTCTCTACTGCTCCAGGTTGGACGTTCCCAGGGCCTTCCAAGTCCTAAGCACAAACATACTACCAATTACAGATCATGAAGCTCGTCTTGTCCAGCTCAGCCTTATTCGCAAGGCCGGGCTCGACGTACTCCAGTTCGTGAGAATTCAGCCGCAACTTCTGTTCAAGGGTCTCGAGAAGGAGATTGCGGATGGCTATCCAGCCAAAGGACACTTCCAGATTGTGGAACAGGGATCGGCATCTCTTAACTATGGACGCGCCATCAAAACGGACTTTTTTGGAGAAGATCCCGAATCAATTGACGCCTCCGATGACCGCCTCATACGTTCGGTCGAGTGGCTGTTGCTCGTCGAAGAGGCCTGGTCGGATGTTTTCGGCGTTAGTGTGGCAGTCTACAAGTACTTCCTAAGTAAGGATCTCGAAATTGCATTGGCACACCGAAGTTTACTAACATGCAGCAGAGCACATGCGTTTAAATGCCGCCAGGAGTTTTGCGAATCGAGTACCATTTAGCACCATCATGCGGCAACGGACGGGTCTATCGGATCAGGAGGACAACGATTCCTGGACTGATGATGCGGAATTCTGGGCCAGCCAAATTGAGCCAGCGGACGCAACTCGAATTATCCCAGCCCGACTCGCTTCAGAGGCACGTACGCTGCGCGATCTCGAATACCTTATTAGAGCTTTGGACACGATGGAGACGATTGCGTCGCTTGCAGAGCTTTCAAGAGAGTATGTTTGTTCACTTCTACATGATAACCAGTCTCTAACTGTTCCTAGGGACCCATCTGTCAAGAGAGACTTTTGGGCCAAGGTTGGCAATGAAGTTAAATTTGCCAAGGATCACATGAAGCCATTGCTGAATAATTGGCTTTTGGATCTGGGTGAGGTGCTTCAAGGCTCCTTGTGCCGAGTGATGCTAACACGCGTTCAATAGATGACCCAGAGCTTGAGATTCTACGCGACACATATCTGCCTGAGACCCTCCTCGCATACGTCAGTACCTTGCACTTCGCCGGCACCACGCTTACGAGAGACAACTTCTTGGAATGCATGGAGTTGGCGGCAACCATCGCCGAGAAAGACTCGGATATTGCGGCTTGTTTCATAAAGGCTAGGCGAATGAAGGAGTTGGTTGAAGCTTTTGCCGCCTGCAGTAAGGCTCTTGCCATTACTTCAGGTGAGAAGAAGACAGTTGGCTCAAGCAGTAAGAAGCTGCGTGAGATGGGTTGGTCCCGAGATCTATGGTCGGTCAAACCATGACAAAGGGGTCTGTAAGCTAGTAAATAGAGCAGCAGGGAGGCGAAGTGATCGCGATCCTCAACCTAGCAGTTGCATAACTGCTTTGAGAAGAACACGGATCGAAAACCATCGTTTGACGGTAGGGTCATTTGCGCTATGGCGTCCAGGTATCGGGAGTGCATATGGAAGACGAGTTCAACGTGCCGAGTAGAAGACTCACAATGAAGAAGAGCTTCGGATGACAACATGGTCGTGCAAGATGGCTTCGGCAACGGAGAACACGTGAAGCAGGTGGCGTTATCTTATCTGCCCCCCGCATGAGCATACGTAGGTAGCGGGGATCGCAGCGCCGATTTGCCGATCCAAGCGGACGACGGGACCTGACGGGACTGTTGGTCAGGCCGCATGTCACTATCAACGTACAAACAAGTTAAAAAGCATTTTTGCGGCGTTTCTTTTGGTCGCAGTGTCGTGCTCTCGTCTGCCGTTCTGTCAATCAGACGGGTTTCAAGCGATCGCCGACGTCATTCCGTCATGCATACACACCGGCCTCCCTCACTTCCACCAAAGCCGGGCAGTCACGAAACCAGCCGCATCGGCACACCCATCACATCCGACTTACTTCATCCTGGGGGCGGACCTAGTGCCGATGCCGATGGCGTCGGAGGGGGTCGCGGATATCCTCCATCTGGGGTCGAGTTTGCGCAACCGCAACGTACTCCCGACCCTGGAGACCAGTGGCTTCCGAAGGTGTTGCAAGATAAATCGTAGGACATTCGTGTGCGTGAGAGGCATCTTCCTCTGCTGATAGCGGTATAGAAAGCAGGACCTTGCCGACATAGCAACGGACTCAGACCTACTCGATGCTCTCACCCATGCGCCGAGCACAATTCACCCTTCCCTGGCATCGTCGCATCAAGCTGTTCAGGCGGCCCTGGCCGAGAACCTCGATCTCGCTTCAAGGCTCATTGAGCTCGAGGCTCGGCTGGCACACCAGCGATCATCCACACAGGCACAGCTTCTCTCGACACATGCACTCGAGCGCCAGTGGCGGCAGAAACAATCAGATATGGATCACGCGCTTGCGCCTTTCTCGCCGGCTTCGCTATACCAGATTTTGGGTCAGGGTGTGCACGAGCAATCTTCCGTGTGCCATGTATTGGAGGAGAGCTTTATCGACGGAGAGGGGGACGGTACATTTGCGTCGGAGCGGGAGACGCTGGACTGGATCAAGAGGTATAGGGATGCTAAATTGCTTTACTACTTGCGGCAGGAGAGAAAGGAACGTTGGGACGAAGGTCGTGTCGGTGGTTGGCGGTGACAACTGGGCATAATTATCGAAAGGCCAGAACCTGCAAATGATACCCAATGCCTAGGAACGTCTTGCCAAACTGGACAACAGGGTTGATACGAAGCTGCTACAGACAGAAAACCAGTGGGTTTGACCAATGTCAGCCAAAGTTAGTTAATGGATCTATCCTCGGTGAATATGATGGTAGTCGCTTGTCCATATGGACGGAGCGAAAGAGAACATGCAACTGCGCATTCCAAGAATCTTTGCAGACTATGACCGGCCTGGGACTTTCACGCTATGCTATGCAGCTTCTACCAAATAGTTCACTAATGAACCTGCTGAAGGGTGCGCTAGTTGGGACGTGTAAATTACCGAAGGCTGAACGGGCTCACTCCCATCTCTGGGCTACGAGGGCTCATTGGGAGCGCGAATAGATCCTCTTCCTGGTCATGGTCCTGCTTCGTGAAAGGGGTTGGCTCACCGCTCCTGAGAACAGCATCCAGCGAGGTGGAAATCTCGGGGTTCATTCCGGAAGGTTGCCGACCAAAGTTCGAGAAGGATGATACCGCCACGTCACCAGAAGCTGGAGAAAGGGAAATAGGCTGATGCTGCGCGTTCTTGCCTACGACTGTCTTGGGTCAGTTCATGTTCCGAGCATGGCTACAGTCCTGGCGGGCATCTTACCAGCTGAGCCACCCACGAGGTCAGTCGCGGACGTTGCTAGCTTCAACCCCTTGAGTTTCTCACCAAGTTTACCCCCGACACGTGATGTTGGTGATACAGGACTGGGTAGAGCGTCTGGTACGGGAGCCGACGTATCTGATTCCGCGCCGAGGCCGAGCTTGGAAGCAAAACCAAACTGTTCAACAATCCATCGCCGCTCTTGGAGAGCAATTTCCAAGCCAACGCTCTCAGCGTTGGTCTTCACCTCGGTTTCTATTTCATCTTGCAGTTCGGAAAGCCTCTTCTTGGCCCAGATGGTGTGTAGAATACCCCTCGTCCCGCCTCCCGACCCGGCGTCATTTAGACCAGGGGGGAAGATGGCCGGCAGCGGCTTAGTAGTCAGAGCCATCCCATCCGGATGAGTGATTGTAACCACGGGGGGTACAGGGGCTCCTGGGGGCAGAAGAAAATACACTCGTTTACTTGTTTCCGTCTCCTCATCATCGACTGGAAGGTGGCTCGTCTTGCCTTCCCACGATACTTGCCAGGTTCTGGCAGCGGACGATGAGGATTGAGCGGCACATAGGGGGTTCCATTCAACCATGAGAATTTTGGTGCCTTCATTGCCCTTGCCAGATTGGAATTCGAAGCGAGCTAGGGCGGAAATAGCTGGGGTGGCAGGATCGGCGTCTGGACCAGTGGCCGACGAAAGCAACCGCGATGTGGGCTTGGTCATATTTGACACGTCCATCTTTCAAAGTTGCCGGAGGCTTGACTTGACGTGCCGGTGCAAATTGAAATCTGCGAGGAACCGGATATGGAGCGGTGCGGGGCCGGACGAACGCGAGATGTCTGGAAATGGAGACACGGGGATTCAGGCGTGTGATTGAAGCTACTCGTGCATTAAGCAGTCGAGCCTGACGTCGTTCCCGGCGAGTTCGGCTTACTCAAGGTGTTGAAACGGCAGGTGCGTAAGTCTGGGGTCGAATGAGCAGTGGATGATACGCGGTACGCGGGCGTCAAGCAAGATTATTAAAGTCCTTGAGGATGGGCACAACGGATGTGGGCTTGCTCGGCAAACAGGTGCAGGACTCGAATCGAGCTCGGTAGTCGGGGAGGGGCTCGATTACTTTGGCCCTCACCTGTAGATACGGGGTTTGGCAGCAAGCTGGAGACTGGAGTGTTGAGCGATGAGGGAGCAGCAACGGGCAGTCCCTCGAAGCCGAAAGTAGAGGCCGCTGAGTGTGTAAGTTGAGATAGAAACTGAAGCTCAGACGAGCGGAAGGTGGGATGCGGAGAGACACCCGGAGACGGACGGAGAAGGGTGCGGGCGGAATGCAGTATACGGGATGCAGTACCCGGGGGTGTGGGGCGTCGCGGGCTCGCGTTTACACCCCTTACTTCATATAGGGGGGGCAAAACACCCTTGCACCACGTTAAAAGGTTATGACTACTTTGATCTAATAGTGCTGGACTTATAGATTAAATAGTTAATATTACAGCCTCTAGTAATTATATAGTAATTTTTCATATTTAGATATAATAGAGTTTCTAACTCTGCGCCTCTAAGTAATATATATAGCCTTTAGTTATTATCGCAATAACTCTATAACCCACGGAGTGGCAGAATGGGCGCTCTGCTGGATACGATATCGTACGTACGTGCGTACGTCACGTGACTGTATTCGCAGGCCCAATATGGCATAACACCACTGCCCACGTAGCTAGTTTATATCTTAGACTTCTACACACACACGCACACTTCTAAATAGCTTCAATATAAATAATACGTATTAGGGCACGCGTACTACTACCCACCCGTGTGAAACCAATACTAATTAGTAGTTAAGTTCACTATTATACTACTTATAGCTGTGATATAAAACTGCAAATTAGTAAGGTCACTACTTAAGAAGATAAAAGGTCTATCTTAATTAATAATTAATTTAATATCTTAAATCTATTAGAAGACTATTACTAGAAAGCCCTTTTATGCTATCTAGAGTAATTAATATACTATAAGCAGATAGATATGTATACTAACCTCTTTGAAGAATACTCTTAGCTCTTACGTCCATTACGCAACTCTTATCATTATTATCACTACTATATAATAAGACCCTCAAGCAGCAAGATAACTATAAAAGGGGTCTGTCATTACCTTAACAGTCCAACTCCAACTAAACATCAACTGTCTCAAGACCCTCAGGATAAGAAGAGCAAATCAACTTAACCCTAAGATATAAGTTAAAGTAAAATAAGACAACTTAAGCCCCAAATAGCGCATTATTTAATATATAACATAATACCTAGCTAGTGGAGATATTAAATAACAACGAAATAACGTCAACTTATATATCGCGAGCTTCTACTTTAAATAAGGACCACCCATCGTCATCACTACCTCCCATCAGCGCCTATCACTAAGGGCGAGGAGAGCCAAAAATAAAATCACTGAAAGAAACAGCACGCGACCATCTATTAATCCTCTAAATCAAAGATCACACCTCGTTTATATATAATAGCAACTCCAGGACCCTTAATACTAGTACTACTACTATTATTTAAATAGCTATAAATAAGTACTCCTAAGAGATCTTTAGTAATACTAATACTATTAAGATAACCGCTTAAACTTTGTTGGTCTCATAAAGACTAGTACCAGAAGGTAGGGGATAAAACAGAACTCGAAAACAGGGTAATAATATTGATGATGTCTGATAAAAGAAGGTATCTAGAAGGGTAGCCAGCGAAAGGAGGAACGATATAGTAGACTAATGAGGTGAGTCACGTGACTGAGGTCACGTAACTACCACGTCAGGTGACTGAGGTCACATGACTACCATAGTCGACGTTCCTGCCCGCTAGGCCACGGGCCTAACACTTAGGTTAGGTCCAGATAGGCAAATATCCCAACACTAGCAGTTTTTCTTTTATACTAGGATTCGCCCATTACACCCATCTAAATACACAAATTAAATAACTTATTTTGAGGCTATTTTTAGCCTCAAATCGAATCAAAAAGATAGCTATATTTGGCTATACCTATATCCTCTAAATAGCGACGATTTGGCCTAAATAGCCATAAATCCCATTCCTCTAAAATAGTAGCGACTGCCTATTTATTACTTTGTTCCTTCCGTTATCCGGGTTACCCATCCCTCCATTCAAATCGTTAGTTTGTTCCTATTAATCAGCTAGCGTAAGGCGCTATTTGGCGATGCCTTTGTAAACGTATTAGCGGGGTTATCTTCACTATTCACCTAGCGGATTTCAGCAAGCTCACGACATTTATATAACTGACGTAGGGCTATAATATCTATTATGAGTTGTTTTTCCTTTGTGATACTAAGCTTTACTAAATACTTATATAAAGAGTATGAGTTAATATATATAATAGTGGGGATAGGGTTAGTAGTGCCTAGCTTAGTAGTAACCTAATGAAGGGTTGAGGCGATTGCGAAGGCTAGGTCCGCACTAGCAACTATAGCGTAGATTTCAGAAGCTAGTATGCTGCGGGTAACACGCTTGCACTTAGTCGAACTATAATAGATAATATTGCTATAAATAGTAAAGGTAGCGTTATCTATAGTTTTATTAGCTAGTATAATAATATAGCCTAACTGCGAAGTAAGGTCCTTATTATTCACAAAAGAACTATCTACAAACACAAAGAGTTTCGCAGTTAGTAGGGATAGCGTAATAAAGGTTAGCCTGCGATTGAGGTTATTGCTAAGCTATTTGAGGCGCTTGTTGAGGGTAGCGATATCCTCATTATTGGGGTCCTGGCGTTAGGCGGCTGTGGATAGGTTGAAGCAAGCCTCAAATTAGTAAACAGAGGCGATATACGCCCCTCTGGCGCGCTGCTCGATATACTTCTGCTTATTAAGGTTATTCACCAACTTGATCTTAGTACCTTAACCCTTCTACTGAAGAATAATAGCTCTATTAGTAGTTAAGGAGATAGTTCTACTATTAAAGGTGATAGGGGTCTGAATAGTGAGATTTTCCTTGGGTTTAGCTATAAATTTAGCCTTCTGGAGCTCTTCTTCTTTAAGGGCAGAAAAGGCTGCTATACTGAGGCTAATTATATTATCGGTCTATATTCTAATAATTACAAAGTAAGGGCTTAAGGTATTAGTAATAAGGAGGTATAGGTTGAAGGTAGAGCTAGTTATTTATAGAGTATTATGATAGTGGGTATTATAGGTAGCCTACTAATAGGTTCTAGCCTCAGCGATGCTATATAGGGGCTTAATAACTTTTATAATAGTGCTAGGGAGGTATTGATTGCGGATTTAGTTAGGGAGATAGGCGTAAACGTTGCGAGTGAGAGTCGTTTGCAACTAAATATACGCCTAAGTAATATCCCTAATTCAAATAAAATAACTATTAGAGCTAAGAGAAGGTATAATAGCAAGGAGGAGGCAGATGCTATAACGCTGAATTGTGGGCGATTGGGTCAAAATCCCATGCGTATTAGCGTCATTTACGCCACAAATAATAAGGCGAGACTTCTTAAAGGGGGTTATCATCTTATTTTTAATTTCATTAACTATATAGGACCTAAAAAGGCGCCCATATTGCTTAGTTAGGTTGAAGATTTCAAAGCGAAAGACTTCTCGCTCAAGAAGGGCATTAATCTCCTTTTTGCAGGACTTTTAGAAGGGGGGTCCATTAACAACAAGTTTGCCCGATTTACAGAAAGCTAGCAAGAGCTCCCAATCCGCCTTCTCTTTAGTAGAGATAAATATCATGGGGTCATTAATCTCCTACTTAAATACACCTAAAAACGCAAAATTAGTAGCAATTAGGCTTTTTTGGGGTCTTCCTCAACGCTGGGGCGGAGGGGCGGGGTTAGGAGTAGATATATTAGGGTCTTCTTTGGGGTTGGGGTCGACGTGGAAGGGTCTGATGGTAGTGGAGGGGAAGTCTCAGGCACTATGGGGCAGTTGGATAGTGACTGTTTCGCCCGAAATAGCAATTAGGCGGAAGGGGCCCTACTATCTATCTTTTTTATAATATACTCTTATAAGTAACTATAGCGGTAGTTAGATGACTTTATTAGTACTAGGCCTATTATAGGCGCCTAGCGCGTTAGCAACCTTACGTTTGGCGTGTTCTTTGCGCAGGTTATCTATAGCGGCGTTGATAGCTTTGGCGCGGGCAGTAATATCTAGCGAAGGGGTTAAATTATAGCTAATATATAGGTAGGCGCTAAAAACGAGGAGGGTTAGAACAAGGCTATTAGGGCTAGTAGTGTTATTAATAGCCTTAATAGCTATCTGAAGGACTAGGTTGAGTTTAGCGTGGGGTAGTTCTTATTAAATAATAGTAAAAGCGCGCTAAAGGGGTCCATAGTATTGCTCCGTTTTACTGATCCTGTAGTGGGCCTCAATAGGTATAACTTTAACTATAATAGCTATAGATTTTGCGTTATTTTCAAATACTTTAGCAGCGAAGTTTAAGCTAGTATTAGTAATAATACGATTAGGGGGTCCTTAATAGATATAAATCTAGCAAAGATAAAGGGTCTCCTAAGTTATTTTAGTAGATAAATTGGGAAGGAAGTAGGCAGTATTAAAGCTAGTAGTAGTATTAATAATATATAAAGTAGCTTTACCCTCAAGATATATAATATTACAGATAATTTCATAGTTAAAGTAGTAGTTATCTTTTAGTAAAAATTTGAATCTCTGAGGGGCTCTAGTATTTAATTAGTAATGTTCGTAGACCTTAGTTAACTGCTTAATCGCTGCCGTTCAAACGGGATAACTAGCATAGGTCAAAAGGGCTGCTAACTTAGCGACAGAGGGATAGCTAAAATGGCAATAGAGACGCTAGAGCTCAGTATTACTTAAATAGTAGGTTTAGGCAAAGGCTTCCTCCTTATTAAGTAATAGCTAAGTGTGGCCCTATTTGTATATAACTGGGGCAGCGATATTGCCTTAAAATAAATAATTGCGAAGGTTATTGAAATAGATGCCTATTTAGTCTATATCGCTCAAATATAGCAGGAAAGGGGTATTTGTGGGGATAACGTAGAACACCATACTACTAAATATAATATTAACTATAATAGTGCTAAAAGAGTCCTTAAATAGGCTATCTCCAAAGCATACCCTTACTTAGCTAGTATTCATTATATTAACTGAAATTAACGGTTAAATATGTTATAAAGCAATAACTTACTGTTAGCTAGTAGTAGAGACTCCTACTACGCTCGAATCCGGTATAATACCCTGAAAGACTTCTTTAGAGTATTGGCTGTTGAGCGTAAATAATTAGTAGGGGGTGGAGGTTCCAGGCAAAATAAGCTGGGTAGAGGGTATAGTAGAGGAAGATACTGTAGGGTTAATAGTTGGGTTAATACCCGTAACTGCGTGAAAAGTGGCTTGATTTAGCAGTAATTTAACCAATTTGTCGCTATTAATAGTAAAGGAGGTCTCAGTAACGAAAGTAGTGAATTCGTGGGAAGAGGAAGAGGGATTAGAGGGCTCTAGTTAGTCCTAGTCGTTTTGCTGCAAAAAGTGCTCAACTTCAGCGTCAGTATCATCAGCATCGGGTTCATTATCACCTTTAAATTAAAGGAAGAAGGCGACGAAATCATCTTCAGTAACGTTTTGCAAGTGCTTGGCGTACTTATTCTTGAAGTTATTGTACTCTTTGTCTCTTTCCTCCTTGGAATGCTTCTATGAGCGATACTCAGGCTTGCGGCATATCTAGCATCTTCAACCTTGGCGGCAACTAAATGACTTGGGGCGGAATTATCGATTTAGCTGGTTTTAGCGGTATCTGCCGCCATTATTCTTGCAGAAGTTGCCTCAACTGCCTTAGAAGCGTCAATTAGTATACATAGCGTCGTTTTCAGTAGGTGTAATAGTCGCGCCAGCCTCATGCATTTCGTCCGTAGTGAATTAGGTAGTGAGGCTTTAATTCATACGGGAGGCTATACTAACAGCTAAACGAAGGGAATTATATAGATCTTAGAGATTTAAAGGGTGCCGATATAGCGCAAGTTCGCACTCTCAAACTCCTTAGCAGGCACTTCAGATCTTACAGCATAGAGGCCTATCGCCATTATACTCCTTACCAAGTACTAGTTTAATAGTAGATAGGGTTTTAAACAGGATTTCGAGGTTCTCAGCAACAGATTTCTCAGGATTTTTACGCCTGAGGTTAGGCAATATAGTATTATCCCAAAGGTCCTCATTAGCAATATGAAATTCCTCAGTTTCAAAGTACTTCTTCATCCAGGCGACTATCTCATAGTAGAGGAGTTAGGAGTAGATAGGGGCAATATACTAAAAGTAGTACTCTTGAGCATCTCCCTTCAGCATAAGGGAAAAAGCTTCAGCATACTATCATGCAGAGATACCAGCTTTAGCGCAACAATCCTTAAAAACCAGCAATTTAGACTCCAAAACGTCTAACTTACCGCCACCATACTTAAGGTTATCATTATTATAAAACTTAGCGAGACTCTTAAGTTAACGGGAGGTGGGGGCATCATCAGAAAGGGGTTAGCGGTTATAAGGGGGCTATAGGGGCTGTGGGGGCTGGCGGTAGTTACGTGAAGGAGGGTTCCAATCGGTCAATCTGCTAAAATTAGGGTTAAAATTATCTCAGGCATCGTTTTTGCGATTTTGAATAAGCAAAAACGATGGCGGATAGCCACGCTGAACAGGCTGGGAAGAGGATAATACAGCAGGGGGCCGTTATATAGGTGAAACAGGCTCAACTGAGGGCTTTTAGGCAAGGGCATATGCAGGGGCATATGCAGGGGCATATGCAGGGGCAGTGGGTTTAACAGTATAAAAGGTGAGCTCAAGTGGTTGGGTCAAATCGTTATAGAAATCCTGATCATGCTTATATCTCGTGATGAGGGCGGGAAAGAGCAATTTGATGGAGTTAAAGTCCTCTTCAGTCTATAGGTAGTATTCAGTTTCCTTAATAACAGCAGCGAGGTTATCCTTAATTTAGCAATACTTAGGTGGGACAAAGACTCTATTAAGGATAAGAACCTTTTAGAGGGCCTTAGTAGTAATAGGGTCTATATATTTGAAAATCTTAATAATATCTTAGAAGTCTTTACTATACTTAGCCCACAACTAGCAACCTTAAAGTCTCAATTTGAGGTATTAGCTAGCATAATAGGCAGCATAGCTAGCGATTTTAGCAGGGTCTTGCTCCTTGGGGTTAAAGTCTCTAATATTGCTATAGGTATCTAGGTTAATAATATCTATAAAATCCTGGGGGACTGGGATAGTGGACTAATATTAAGGGGTGGGGCTCTTAGGTTATTAAGGGGAAGGTGTAGTAGGGGAAGGGGTAGGGGAGGTATTATTATCTATTATAGGATAAGACCACATTCAGAAGTTAGGAGTAAGAGGGTTTATAGGCTAATATTAGCGTCTTATATATAGGTCGTCCACCCTAAGCCGCAGCTTTAGGGCTATAATCCGTATATTAAACAACTTATGGATGCTGCTACTAATCTTCTTCTTACTAATAGACCTTTTTTTAGTAGTCTTCCTAAGTAGGGCTTCCTAAAGAGGGCACTTCCCGTGAGGGGCTTCCTAAAAAGGGGATCTTATCTTCCTGAAGAGGGGATCTTGCTTCCTGAAAAGGGGATTTTTCCTGAGTAGGACGTCCTAAAAAGGGAATTATTGAAGGTCTTAGTTGAAAAGTAGTTGTTCGGAAGGAGGGGGTTAATAGATAGATATAAGAAGGGGAGGTTATAATCAAATAATTTGAGTAGTCTTTAAAGAAGACTTAGCTTAGCCGTTTCACTAAGGAAAAACAGGTACTATTAATAAGTTAATTAATAGTACTACTAGACCTTTACTACTAGTGAGGTATTATTTCCCCAAAGGTACTAATACCCCGCTAGAACCTAAATTCAGTCGATATAATAATAGGAAGAGTATAAAGGGATAAGAAGACTAGCAGGCCAGTAAGCTAACAACGCCTCAAACACAGGTCGACCACCCTAGGCCGCAGCTTCGGGGCGTAGTCCGTTTATTAGGCGATTTACTGCTAATAGACTTACTGGCAGTCTTCTGAAGGGGCGGAAGGGGGGGGGGGGGGGGGGGTTCAACAGTAATAAAAAACAGCAAAAAGAGGCTGAAGAAGGAAGAGTTTTAATGCTGAAGTTGTAGATGGGAGGAAGTTTGAAGAGGAGTGGGTGGGAGAGAGGGTATTTAAAGAGGGGGGGAGGGGGCTGTTATTGTTGTTATT
>JAXCEF010000706.1:0-19979 GCA_037178605.1 Colletotrichum euphorbiae | reverse complement strand
TAAGTCCTAGCTAACTTATGAATTATATAATTAATACTAAAGTAGTACTTATTATTATATACTAACTAAAGGATATTGGGAATAATAGCTTGGGGAATATAGAGCCTCTCTATATTATTAGCATTAATGTAGAAGAGGAGGCTATTACGCTATATCTATAGTTAAAACCAGAAATATTTGGGGTAATAAATATTAGCTATAGCGCGGCGTTCCTCCTTAAGGGCATTATGAGGCGTAATAGTATGCTATTACTTAGCGTCATTGTTAGCAATGCTGCGCAGAATAGCGCTATATCTTTGGTTATTAGTATAGGCCTTTATAATCTAAGCGGAGAACTCCGCATTAAGGTAGATAATAGTCTTAGTAGAAGCTCCTAGTATAGAGGCCTCAGTAAGCTTAATAAACTTAGAGGGACTATAGTTAATTACCTTTTTAGTAATACTATTATTAATATTAGTAAGTTTATTAGCCTTAGGGAATAGTGAGGCTTAACTAGAATATTAAAGTAATAGGAGCTAGGAGAGAGCATCTAGCACTATATTAAGTTTGCCTGGGATGTGGGTGACGCGTAGTTAGAACTATAAGAGGTAATTAGCTGTATTAGCAAGCTTTAGATTTACTTTTACAAGGTTAAGTATATATAGCGAGGTATAGGTGAGGATACTATAAGTAGTAGTATAATTAGTAAGGATATTAATAAGTTAGTAGTTAGACTAAACTAGCTTATAGAGCTTCTAAATAGCTTATATTATACTATTAACCTCCGCTTCTATAGCCTAAAATCGCTATTTAGTAGGTGTGGTTACTCTAGAGAGAAATAGGATAGGCTAAATATTAGAGGTCTTGAGCGTAGTGAGGTTAATCTTAGTATTAGGGAGTTTGTTCTCTAACTAGAAGACTATAACTCTAAATCCTCTTTTATATATATCTAGCTTAATAAAGAGTTCTTTAGTAGAATTATGGTAATACTAGGCGACTTAACTATAGAGGTTCTCTTATAGAGCGGTTTAGGACTTAATCTCCTCTTCTATAGGTTTAAAGGTAACTTTAGTAAGGTAATAAGTATATATCTATTTAGTTACTCCTCGTAGTAGCTTATTCTTGCTATAGAGGAGGGCGGAAAGGACTATTTTATAGTAGGTGAGGGGTGCTATAATAACATTGAACTATAGTATGTTATAGTATAGCTATCTTATTATTCTGAGATATCTCTTGAGGTTATAGAGGTTATTAGGGAGTGCAAGCTGCTAAAAGCCTTAATATAGTTATTAGTACGTGAGACTCTAGTAGCGTTAACTATATAGCTGAGGAGCCTTATAGAGGTGAAGCTAGTAAATAACTTCTCTATAGAGATATAGAGGCGGCTATTCTCAAGGAGCTTAAGTATAATCTCAATATACTAGAGGTAGTCCTTAGCAGTATTACTAAAGATTATAATATTATTAATATAGGCTTAGATAATATCTGAGTAGTTATAGAATAAGTTATCTATAAAGCGTTAAGTATATACTAGGGAGTTTTTAAACCCTATTAAAATAACGTTAGATATCTTGATGCTGCGTGGGGAAATTATAGCTATTTAGTTGTAGTATTTAGAATATACTAGAAGCTAGTAAAAACATCTAGTGGCGTTAAGTACGATAACCTAGCCCTTGCCTTATAGAGAGTTGAGGATATTATTCTAATCTGGGAGAGGGTATATATTAGGAAGTATAACCTTATTTAATAGGCGAAGGTTAACTACTAGGCGGCCTTTTTATACTCTATTTACTATGCGCTACATAATAAATAAGGGGTATATAATAGGAACTAATCTAATAGCAAAGGATATCTTACTTTTAGAGTAGAGGCTATTAAGCTTGCTATAGGTAAGCTCGGCGTCTTCTGTCCCTAGGGGGAAGGGGCGGGAGGCCTTAATCTAGCTTTACTAACTATTAATAAAGTTAATATATATACCTTCTTTATTAGGTATTAGGATAATGCTACGATTATAAAAGATATTATAGTAATTAAAAACTGCCTTTAGGCAGGCTATAAAAGTAGGGTTACTAGTACTAATCTTAATACTAGTGGCTAACTTAATTATTAGTATGCCGTTAGGCTGAGAGATGCTATAGGAGGGGACTTCTATAGGGCTGGGATTTATAGTAGGGGTATTACTAGATACTATAGTATAGAAGGCTTTCTCCATTATAATAGATAGGGCGTTAGGATATTCTGGGAAAAGAGTATTAATGTTAGCCTAATTAATGAGGTTCGCAGTATTAGTACTATTAAAGCGAGTTAAAGTGCTAACTCTTATCCCTTTAGGGATACTAAGCAGCTTAGTTAAAGGGTTTTATAAAGGGACTAGCTTTGGGGTATTTAGGGTGATAATACTATTAACTATAGAAGGGATCTAGGAATAGAAACGCTATAGCTAGTCTTAGTTATTAGTAGTTAGGGAAGCTGGGAGGTTAGCGTAGTATACTATAGCAAAAATAGAATTATGGGGAGGAATTATAGTAGCTTATATGAGGTTAACTATCTAGATAATAGGGAGGATGCTCTTATAGGTTATATTAGTAGCTATACTATATATAGAGCGGAACTTTATAATCCCTTTATTAAAGTTAATAAGTAACTTATAGTCTTTATAAAAGGGCGTACCTAAGAGCAGGTTTGTGCTAAGTAAGTTAATAACTCCTATAGTAATAATAATTTGAGCCTAGATAGGCGTGCTGCTAAGTATGCCTAGGAGGTAGAAATTAAAAGTAGCTTCTTCTATAACCTTAAAGGATAAGTTTATAGCTACTATATAGTAGGGGTCTACTAGGTATAAGTAGGCCTTACTAACAAAGCGATCTATTTACTATTAGATAATGAGGGCAATAGAAGCGCTAGTATTAATATAAACTTCCTCTATAGGCCTATTAACCTAAGTAGATATATAGAGGTGGAGATAGGTTTACTTGTGGAGGTAAGTACTCTTCTGCGGTTTAGGGGAGGCGTTAATAACTTAGCTAGCCTCTAAGGTGAAATTAGTAGTATAGTTAGTAGTAGTTATAGTAGTATTAGTAGCGAGGCCTATAAAAAGGGGGCGCTTAGTATCTAAAGCTAATATATTACTAGAGTTATAAATGAGATTATCTTATGTGGGCTAGTAGTTAGTCTCCTCTATTAGGGAGGGAAGCGTTACTAGGTTAGAGCTATAATTACTTATTTATTCTGCTTATAGCTAATATAAGTTAGATAAGTTAGGTTATTTATAGATATTAATAAGCTTATATTCATTATTAATGAGGTAGTTAATAATAGTCTTAGGGTTAGCGTCTTTAAAGACCTAGTAGGCTTAATTATTATAATAGTATTAAGCTATCTGTTATAAGTAGTTAAACTATGAAGGATGTTCCTAAGGCCTTTAAGCGTTATAGTAGCTATTCTGGGGGGCTTAGTTGCCTGCTAGCTTATTAGCTTAATGTGGGGTATTATAATTATTAGAGCGGTTTAGCTGGAATCCTCTGCGATGCCTGGACTAGTGATACTAATAGTTCTATTGCAGGGAATCCTAATATAAGTATAAATAACTCTAATAAGTAGAGTTATTTAGTGTAGCTAAGTGAAGGGTGTAGTAGGCTCCTGGGCTGGATAAGAAAGGAGCGTGAGTATGCTGGATAGTGCGGCGTTTCTTATCTATAAGCGAGAGATATATATTTATTATATCTATTGCCCTAGGCTTATAGAGAAATTATTAGAGTTCTGGATTAAGGGATTAATAAAAGACTATAAGTAGCTAGTAGGGAGTAATAGATCCCTATGCCCTAATATACTTAAAGACTTTATGCGCGTATTAGTAAATATTATCTTTACTATTAATCTAGTTGAGAGTGAATTAATTCTCCTAGAGCTAAGTCTAGGCTTCTACTATAGTGGGGGCAAACTTCTATTAAATAGCGTCGCGTAACATAAGTAACTTATTTAACTAGTAGTACTACTGCTCTATATCTATAAGGATATAGACCTACTAGGAGAGGGCGGAACCTTAGAGGAGAGTCTCCTACTAGGCAGTAATAGCTATATAGTAGTAGGGGTATTCAGCTAGAGCTAAGAGGTAGGAGAGCTAGATTTCTACTTTATAGTAGTATATAGCTCTATAGTTATAGAAAACTAGCTCCTTGCTATACCTCAAAGTGGGGGCGTTAGGCTAAAATACTTTATAGTCCTATAATATCTAGGGCGGGAAGGGCGCTGGGGCTAGCTGCTCCTAAGTAGTAAAACTCTATATAACTACTAGAGTAAGAATATCTAAGAAGAGACTATATAAGTTCTAGAAGGTATTATTCCCTCTATAGGTATATTAAGGTATTAGGCTATAGGGGGGTTACTAAGGAACTCTAGGTACTAGTAAGCTATAGCTAGGGGGACCCTGCTATAAGTAGTCTAGTAGAGTAGTGCTCTATCTTATTGCTTCTAGGCCTGGGGGAACTATTAGAATAATAGTATTTCTAGTGGGGCTGGGGTAGGTACTATCTAGAGGGGCTAATATAATAGCAACTATCTTAGTGGAACTAATATAAGTAATATTTAGAGGGGCTAATATAATAGCAATTTTCCTAGTGGGACTAATATAGGTACTATCTAGTAGGGAATATGAGGAGCTAGCAGGATATATTAATAGAGTAGTAACCTAACTTATAGTTAGGGGTTTAAATAATACCCTAAGAGGTGCTTAAGTCTCTACCTTTATTAGCGCTCTAGGTTCTTAGGGAGGCTACTTTAGTAGAGGGGGAGTAATTAGTAGTGGAGCGGCTATAAAGATAAGCTATTTAGTATTGCGAACTTAGATCTCTTTAGGGCTAAAGTTACTAAAAGAGCTATAAAGAGTACTAGATTTATAATAGTAAAGAAGAACCCTCATTATACTACTAATAGTCTCCTTTAGTAAGTAGGTATTAATATTCTAACTATTAATATTAAGTAGCTTATTAAGCTAGCTAGTATTGCGGGAAGCCTGTAGGATATAAAGCATTTGGCCTATATCCTAATAAAGACTACCTAATACTACTATATTATAGAGGAAAGCCTAGCTAAGGCTGCGAACTACTGGGTTATATTTGTGGCGATTTATGAAAACCGCAACGCGGCGGGCGTTGTTTTATTACGCCTCTGTGAAATGGGGCGAGGGGAAAGACGACCTAGCGTCAGACTTCTGCTGGTCTATTGTGATGGAGTCCTCAGAGCTTCAGCCTAAACCTGAGCCCTTATCCTGATGCAGATGTCTTATGCGCCTCTTCTGGGCTCCCGCTATAAAGCGAGTGTGGAGTGGAGGGACTCAACGAGGTTAAGGATCTAAAAAGAATCCAGTAGTTATACTACTAGATATCAGTATCTTCTTAGTATGCCTATAGCAGTACTGAGGGGGTAATAAGACGTTTAATAAATAGTAGTAAATAGAATAATATATAGTAAAATAACGAAATATAGGTCTTAATATAAAAGGAGTGAAAGTATTATATTATTATATTCTATGCTACTAGTCTTATTTATAGATAGCAGACGCCACGTAATAGTGGCAGTATGCTATGTGGTAGTAACTATACGTTACGATATATGACAGTAACTGCGCACTATTTAGATAGTAACAGTATACTTAAGAACTATTTAAAGTTATTTCTATGTTTAAAGTAATAATTCTCTTTTAATTCCTAAATATCTTAACGTACTTAATCTTTATTTTCCTTTAGATAAAATTAATAATCATTATTAATATAGTAAAAGAAAACAAATTAGTTCTTATACAAATAATAATTTTCCTTATTAATATATCCAAAATTAAAGTTTTATAAACCCGTTTATAGATAGTATTACTATAATAGACGTAATTATCTAAGTTTCTATAGAGCTTTATATAGCTTTAAAATAGTATCTGCATTACTATATCCTACTAAACAATCTATATAGATCTCGTGATTAAAGTATATGTATATAAATATACTTATAGTATTATATTATTTTAATTTGAAATTCAATCTTATTACTATTATTATTAATACTTAGAATAATAATCCTATAAATATAGCTAAAAAAGTATATCTCATTATATTGTTTATATATTTATTTCCCTGTATTATAAGTTAAGCGTGAAACTTACTAAGCTTACTTCCTTCATTTTCCTTATAGGTATATACCTATGAATAGTTTAGGTTTTACTATTTCTACTCTTTTATATCTTTAATTACTAATTATATTTTATATTATTAAAGCCTTTTAAATAGGACTCGTTAGCTTTATAAGACTCTTTTTTAAAGAAGTAGTTTCTGAGGTTTGAATAATAATAGGATAATAATAGTGGATCTTTATTTACGTTCCTAGTTATAAATTCAATTAATAATCCTTCAAGTTTATTATTGGACTCTATAATATTAAGATTAATCTCTATATTATTACTAACATTAATACAAATATTGTTTTAATAAAATAAAGCTTTTAATTCCTAGTTAATACCTACTATGAATACTACTAACTGTATAGTTCTAGACGTGAGAATAGCTTAGAATCTATTAAGATATCTCTTATAGCTTTTTTAGCTATATATTAAGATGCCTTTATACCTTTATTTTATATTACTAAACGTAAAATAGGAGCTATTAGTAATACTACCAAGTTATTATTTTGATTTATTATATTTATTTCTTTATTTTAATTATCTCTAGAATTGAAGTCTAAATTATTAGGCTTTTAAGATTCCTCTTCTTCTTTTAATAAAACGCTTTCACTAAAAACCTGTACTTTACTCTAGATATTCGTTTTCTTAGAATTAGATTTATTTCTAAACTTAATTTAGCATAATATTCTTTACTAAGCTTTAGTCCTTCTTCTGTTTCAGTATTCTTGGGTTTATTAAGGAGTTTTTATAGCCCTTTAAAACTAGTTATCCTCAAGTTATTAACAATTACTCAAAAGTAAGGTTTAGTAAACTATTGTTTATTGGAAGTAGTAACTTTCATATTATAAACTTATTTCTTTAAAGGAATTTACATTTAATATTAATTAATTAAGTCATATGTACTAAAATACCTAATCTATACTCTTAATAATAACTGTTTGAGATATTATTCTTTTTATGAAGCCTCTTTATAAATATCAACCCTTCATATTTAAATACTCTCAGACAGGATATATCTATATTATTAATCTTTAAAGTCTAAATCAGATATAAAAACCTTATATAGAGTTTTTTATTCTTATAATCCTGATAGTATATAGGTTTATATATATATAGTAGCTCTTATAGTTTCTAGCTATAGAGCTTTAAGTAGGTGTAAATTAATTATTATTATTATTACGTTTACTATAATAAGTATAGCTATTTACTCTACTTCTCTATTTTAATTCTAGGTACTAAATATAGATACTCTAAAGCTAAACTCCTATTCAAGAAGTTCTGACTTAAGAGAGATATATATTATTTTGACCTCCGTATTATATTTGTAACTTTAATCATAATACTATGTTACGTCTTTATATAAGCTATAAATTAATCAACTATCTTAAGGATTTATTTGGATTAAAAACCTTCAACGTAATAGTTTTACCCCAAGCTATTTAATTAGTTAGTAAATATTTTATAGCTAGTAAAGCTTCTATATTTCTTTATTATTAAGCAAAATTTGAAAGTGACTTTATTATTTAGTTATACTTAATCCATAAATTCTCATAAAACTTGTTACATCGTTTAAATTACGTTAGCTTCACTATGAGCATTATACTAAATTATGTTTGAATACTAAAGTTATTCTTAATATTAGTTAAGCTTCTCTTAATACTTTGTATTAATAAAGAAGAGATTAAGATTCTAGGTATTTTATTTAATAATACCAAAAGTATACATCTCTAATAGTTAGCTTTTATAACGTTAATAAGATATACTTCTACCTTGAAATTATAATCACTCTTACCTATCTATATAGGGATCTAATAACGTATTATTCATATTTTTTATATAATTTGTAGATATAATTAAAGGTTTACTTTTATAAATAGCTATTTCTTACGCTAAAATCTAATTATAACTCGTTATTCCTAATCTATTGTATAATACTATAACAATAGTAAGGTTAACGTAATAAGTAATACTTTATAGAATTATTTACTATATTTCTCTTCTACTAATTACTATTATATTAGTAATACTATAGCCTTTAATAAGAACCCTCTAAGTTCCTACGTAAATAAAACCTCTTTCTTATTTTGTAATATCAATAGAAATAGAGTTTACTTTCAAATATATAAGCATTTAATTCTCTATTACTAATCACTATATTTTACAGAGAATATATAAGCTTAATTATAAAAAGTTTATTTTAAGTAATTCCTTTATATCTCGGTAGTTATAACGTGAGATTTTCTATATACCTCTTGAGAAAAGGTTTTGGTTTAATATTAGTTTTAACCCGTAATAATAACTTTATATTAGGTCTTTAATACTCTAGAGCTTTTGTTAGGTTTAAATACTGATAATAAATATACGTATATCCTAATATCTTATATATTGTATATTCTAAACTCTCTAGCTTTACATTATTAGTAATCTATTAGGTTTTATTTAATTATATAGCTAGTTGATATTAGTAAGAAGTCTATGTATCTCCTAAATATGTATTATAGCTAATCTCTTCTGAATCTCATTTTTTTAGACTACAAAGCTATCTTTAGCTTTAGAATAATACTTTAATATAATTGAATCAGTATAGCTTAAATCTCCTCTTCTACTTTAGTATTTTACTTCTTTTTAGTATTGTATTTTTTATATTAAAACTCCTATAATATAAAGAAGATATTTAGCTCTTCTTAACTTTTATTAAATGCGTTTATAACTCAAATCCCTTTTTTCTTTTACTCATGGTCTTGTAAAAGAAACCAAAATAAGGTTTTTAGCTATTAGCTTTGATATATAGTCTTTCTATAGCTTTTACTGTTTACTTTGTTTGTTTTAAAATATATCTAAATATAATGAAGTAAATAAGAATTAATTCTATTTATTACTAGTATAGAGCTTAATTCCTAGGTTTATTTGAGATTGTCAAAAAGAATATATTAATTAAAATCATCATAATGACAGGTTTAGCTTTAGCAGATTTAATACGAATCTTAACAGAAAGTAATACTAAATAGGGAGGAATACATTAGTATTAATCTAGAAGTTTATTAAAGAATGGAGTATATTTATAACTATATTTTGTTTCTAATTGCTTTGATAGTGTTTATTTTAATTAGATTATTAAATATGAGAATACTAGAATTAAATAATAGAAAGTAATATTTGAATATTATTACTAAGTTCTCTTTTTCCTATATGTGGAGATAGCTCCTCTTTATTAGTAGTGAGGGGTATTCTAAAATAGTACATATATCATAGATAACGGAACTTCCCACTTATCTGATATAAGACGACATCGTACGGTTGTCCTTGACAGGTAACTTAGGCATATCTCCCAATAGCCTTTTCCCCGGCGATAACAACGTCGCATTAAAATATCCCGTCTTCCAGGAACAAGCCTCTATGGTTCCATGAGACGCAGTTAAACTTACCACTTTTCAAGAGGCTCATTCTTGGCTTTCGTCTCTCTTCTACTTGAGCATTTGCCAAGTTGCCAAGGCAGACTGGCAGCCGGTGATGGCGTGGTATTAGCCACGCCTTTCCCGTAGAGGAAGGCCTAACTGATCCCTTGTGTAATCACCCACTTTAAGTAACCGCAGAGCGATAGGAAAAGTTCATTGCCGAATGAACGCTGCAGGATGATGTATGTACACGGTCTCGTTGGACGGAAATACAAACCTGACCTCGCATGATGAACAACATATTACATGCCAACTTTTGACACCTTGCCAACCTTTCCCCGACCCTAGCCTTTTCCCCGGATTTCCTCCTCTATAACGAATCCCCCATGTCAGGAACGAAGTCCTCCCACGGGTCATGATGCCCCGGACACCCCCTCAGACTGCACGGGTCTGGCGGGTTATCAATGTCTAGGACCACTTGCGCTCGAACCGGCTGCCCTTCGCCGTCCGGCACCAGACGAATATACGTCGAGACCACCTCTCTTCTCTCCAGATCCCACTTTGCGTCCGACCACATCCATCTCGACTCCGGCGGGATCCGCCCGTCCGCGTCCATCCCGCACTCTTCGAGCATCACCACCCCCAGCTTGCCCACCACCAGCGCCTTGCCGTCCCATGCCCCGTCCCGCCACGAGAGCTTCTTCATCAAATTTGCCGCCTTGACTCGGAGGTCGTGGTTCCTGCATTTGGCGATGATCATGGTGAGCGGCGTCGTCAGGCCCTCGGCGAAAGTGAAGGCGATCTTGGACAGCGGCTCCGGGTCGCGCATGAATCGCATCGTCATTTGCATCATCTCGCGGAATTCGTCCTCGAATGCGTCGAAGGCCATGTCCGTCTGTTGAAGGCTGCAGCTGATGAGGACGTAGATGATGATCCGTTGGATCTGGATCATCTCCAGCGCTCTCTTTGCAGTCTGCTCGATGTTCGGATTCATGAGGTATACCTCTAATATTGATTTCCACATCCCCAGGTATGTCAGAAAAGTCACCTTCTCCATCGCTACCGCTGGATCTTGTGATACGTTGTGTGTCATTTGGCTGTGCATGCCGCGCATGATGAACACAACGGCCCGCGTGAAGAACTTCCCCCACAACACCTGGACTTTGGACGCGGCGGTGACACCGGGCTGTGGAAGTTCGACTGAGGGCGTGCTGTTCATCAACGGGATTGCCTCACGATGTGAGTTGAAGAAGTGAGTGAAGCCGCTCATGATAGATAAGCAGGGAAGGAGATGCTCGATGTTGTCCATCTCATCCTCGCGCATCGCCTTCGTGAAATGAGCGGATAATGGCTGGCGTTGGCTCTGTCTATCGCTTCCAGGTCTACCCACTGGTCTTTGCATGAGAGTGACAGAGTCTTCGATGAGACGCATGCCGGTACCCATGAGAAGATCGACAGCCTTCATATTTCCCTGGATGAACTCAAACGCGATGAGCAGCAGCGTCATAATAATGACGGATCTCGGCGATGCTCCCGCCGGTCCCCCCTGAATTCGTTGCCGATAGACTGAGACTGCTTTGATGTGGTGCTGCAACGCCGCTTGGTGATGACGATTGAGATAACCGCTAGCCGGTGATCCTCCTCCCCATGGCTGAAGTGCTGGAGTTGTGCTCCCGAGCGTGTTGCCATGAGAGTTCTGGAAGAATAGAGTCTGAGAAATAGCGCCAATGGCCAAGATGGACTCTTTCACACAGGGGTCTCTCGAGCTTTCGTTGAGCACTATTCGAGACCAGAAGTCGGAGTGAGTCGACCCAGACAGGTCTCGGATCAGCCGGTTGCGGAACAGGTCATAGTAAGAAACATCGGCACCGTCGATCTGTACAAGCGTTGGATTCGCTCGTATCAGAGCCTGGGTGGTTGTCTGAGAGCTCGCGGGATCGGGCCGCGGGAGAATCTGTCTGTTTTTCGCTTGCGCGGCCCGGATCATCTCCTTCTTCTCCGCCGCTCTCTTCATGTCGGCGGTATTCTTGACGTAGCCGTCGCATTGAATGTCGGCCTTGGAGCAGCGCGCACACGTGGGCTTGCCCTCATCGCACTTGACCCTCCGAATCTTACAGGTGATGCAGCCTGATTTGACCTTGGGCTTGCTTGCCCGCTTCCTCCTGGCCGGCGGTCCCTTTTCAAAGCGCGTCAGTCCAGGCAGGATGCCGTCGTCGGTATTAAGCGGTGTTCTTGGGGGCGTTTGGGGAAGCACGGGGACGACGCGGGTCTGGCTCGCCTCCCGTGAGTTGTTGTTGGACGAAGGAGGAGTGATTGCTGTAGTTTGCTGACGATTCAGCTGGCTCATCACGTGTGGTGGGGCTGTAAAGTATGAGGACAGGACCGGTTGACCGCCCAGTCCCGTCGTGATAGTGTTTGCTGACGTGATCGTGGCCCCGTGGACTGGACTTCCGGTGAGGGGGTTGCTGACATGGAACATCGCGGAGTCGAACATGATTACGCCTGAACAGTTATGCCTCGAAGGCCCTCGTAACCTAAGGCCATGCGATGAAGTCTGGGGTATCGGGGCGGGAAGGCAGCCGAGATGACGACTTTGGGGATCGAGAGGCCGACAACAGAGTTTGTCCGGTCGGGCTCTGAGAAGGGTGAGACACCAGGCAGATACGGCGATGGAGGAAACCCCAGCACCAGCATGTGGGCTCTCTGGTCTCCAACAGGTTTGACCGTTTCTTGGCCCTGCAATACGCTTCCGGGGGATCATTCGAGAAGGTGAGATTCGATTGGCGTGGAGAACGCCTTGTTGGTCCAATCACGGCGGTGTTCTTGTATAACGGGAAACGCATGCATCGCTGGAGCGCCACACCCAATTATTTTGTGTTATTCTTGCCAGTTAAACCAGCGTCTGACCAAGCTGAGGAATGCAGGAATGCGAGGGGCCCGGATCTCGGATCGAGGCCCGCTCTGTTCGTATGGCAGTGTCGCTTGATTCGTACTGTAATTTGAAGTTCGTCGAGTTTCGCGATCAGGATCGGAACTGGAGCGGAACGGCGACGGGATGGCCCCCGATCGGCTAGCCGGCCTCCCCGGGGGCCCCGAAGACGCATGCGGAGGGCGCAAGCCGACCTCATCCTCGGTCAACTGTACCGTCATTCTGCCTATCGAACTGTCGGGAATTGGGCTTAACAGCGATATGTGATGAACACTACCTCCCGGGACAGTAGACATGCAATGTCGCCGTTCTCGCTGTCACTGAATTGCCAATGCTGGTGACTCCCAGGTTTCTGTCCCGTTTCCTGTTGCCTACCATAGGCAAAGTATAAGCACGTTTATCAAGGTGTGATCTCGATACGGAAGACCTAATCTCGCTTCCCCTTTCCCGGTGCAATACAGTCCGTTGCATCGGTGGCTTCCAAAACCTCAAAAAGTCCGTGCGCTAAGAACATATACCTGCGTAATGACATTAGAAACATAGAAGTAAAAGAAAATAAACCTTATGATTACTAAGTATATACTGAAGCTATTAAGTTCAGATTCTATACTTAGGTAGTCTAGAGTAAACATAAACTATTTCTATTTTTAAAGTACTTGTTATTTTATATATTACGTATTAAGAAAAGGTATTAGTATAGTTTATATATTTAAATCTAATATATATATATATATATTTATATATTAGTTATATTTAAAAATAAAACTCTCTTTAAAGTTTATATATACTTACTCTCCTATATAATTAAAGAAACCTAGATATCTCATGCTTATAAAAGCTAGATTGAGCTAAATACCCTACTTTAAAAAATCTCTTTAAAGTCTTCTAAACTATAGCCTTACTATAATAAAGAGTATATATCAAAAGAAAAGTAATACTTTTGATAAGCTATAAAAGCTATAAAAGCTCTATACTATATATATATATCTTATATAAGCTAGATTTAGTTATATAACTTACCTTAAAAACTTCTTTAAAGTCTTCTAAACTATAATTTCACTATAATAAAGCGTATATATTAAGACAAAAAGTATTTATATAGCTTATACAGCTATACTAAGTAGTATAGCCCAAGTATAATACATATACAGCTTATATAAGCTAGATTTAGCTGAATACTTTATGTTTAGTAATAATTCTAAATATTTTAACTATTATTGCCACTATACTGTACGTACGTATCCCCTGTACTGCCATACTCAGGTACACACTGCCGTTAGTCACCGCCTAGCCGTGTATATAGTCCGCCTGCGCGCACTCCTGCGCAGCCCTCTCTTAGCTAGAATCAACTGAATATATAAGCATATTATCCTGTGACAATTATCTTACCTCTACGAAAAATATATATTAGGTATAATATATACTTCTAGAAGCTTTGTATAGCTTATTTATACTATAGATAATTAACATAGTATATATATAACTTCTATAGTAAATATATTTCTTATATAAACTATATATTATAAGTTAAAGTAATAAACAGCTACATATTGCTTAATACTACTACTTACTTGAAGTAAATAGAATCTTTTAAAAACAGCAATAAGTAGCTTAAACCTTAACCTAAAATAAGTATTTGTATATATTTCCCTCTCTGTTAATGAGGTAGATATTGATTTTCTAAGCTAAAAGCTTAAAAAAGGTTAAGTGACTGCGCAGTTTACATGTTCGCGTAGCGCACGGACCTTTTCTGAGGTTTTGGAAGCCACCGATGCAACGGACTGTACGATCGAAATAACATGCCTGATCAGGGACGAACAACGGGTCCACCTCGATGTGGTAAGGGCTGACGAATCTGTGCCTCAATTCGGCAAAATGTGATATGAATCCAATGGCATCAACGGCGGCCGCAGTACTACCTCAACAGTAACGCATAGAAGTTTCTCGATTGACCAAGAATGATCATACATGCACGAAGTTGCAATACTGATACCGGAAAGCTCACAGTCATCAGCTGTTTCCAACATTACGAACGATGCGGATGCTTTCTCGTCCCAATAAAGGCAAGCCAACGTGATACAACTGAGACATGAGACAGACACGTGGGTCATACATCATCTTAACGTCTTCTTGTATTATTAATATAATTAATGAGTGATGAGTCTAGATGAGCAAGCTGTCAAGCCAGCACAGGCCTTCTTCTTTCGGCCTCTAGATGTCATGACCGCACCCGAGGTGACGCTCACCAAGGGCCTCCAATTCCTCGATTCTGAGCATATCAGGCTCTAGGCTGCGGCTTTGTAGGTGGTTGAGCATGGTCGCATTTACCGAGGACTTGGGGATAAGGGAGGTTCCATTCAGAGACAGCACAGTAACAATGTGAGCAGCAGCCTTTAAGATGTTAGCATCGTAACACGACTCTAGCAATAGCAATAGAGAGACTTACTCTGGCGTTTGCAGTGATCGTCTCGGGATCCGGGTTGTCAATGGTGTCGCACGCCTGGTGATAGCAAGGATCCTGAGCGACCGCAGTACCCGTGTGCAGAAAGCCAAACGGCTTGTTGAGGATCTGCCAAAAGGACGCATAGTCGCTGCCGTTGGTAAGGACGGCGGGCGTGACTTCAAGACCCTTGCTCGCAAAGTATTCCTCGTAGATGTGCTCAACGACGTCGGATCCAGGGGGCGCGACGCTGCCGTGAGTGCTTCCGTCGGTATCGGCAACCCCGAAGAATCCCTTGGAAACCATGTCGAAGTTGAGGTAAACGAGGAGATCGTCGACATCGGGGGCGGGAAGGTTGGCGCAGTAGAACTTGGATCCAAGGAGACCGTTCTCCTCAGCTCCCCACCAAGCGAAACGGACCTTGTTCTTGGTTCGGTACTTCGTCAGAGCGAGGAACAGCTCAAGAAGAAGACTGGTCCCGGAGCCTGGTGCATGATGAGCGCCTGAATTACTAGTGTGGCATTTGTTGGTGCTTACCGTCATCGTTGACTCCTGGGCCGGCCTGAACGCTATCCAAGTGAGCTCCAAGCTACTATTGTCAGCAATTTCGTCTAGTGGCTCATGAACTGTTTGGAAACCATACCATGACCACGTTGTGAGGGTCGCCCTCCTCAGTTTCGACGAAAACGTTCTGCGTAATGCGCTCCTCCACTATCTGCGTCTGCTGGAAATGCGCTGCTACACTTTCACCGGCTTCAAGGCGCTCTTTGATCTTGAGGCCATCCGCCAAGTTGATGAAGCCAGCCGGTACGAAGCCCTCCGGGTCAGGCGCGCTCAGCGATCCAGCAGTCGCGTTGGTCTCAATGTCGTGGTAGACAATCACGGCGGCCGCTCCTGCCGCAGCAGCAGGACGGACTCTGCCGGCAAGCGTTCCGCCAGTCGGGCATCTGAAGCGCTGAACAAGCACAATCTTGTCCTGCACATCGAGTCCGTCGTAGTTGGCCGCGTCACAGCCGGCTGCGCCATCAGGTCCGAGGACGATCTGAGCATTGATGCCCTCTTCGCTCGTGGATGGAGAGTAGGTCAGGCCGAAGACGTAGATTGACTCGCCGTCGACGTTGAAGTCGATCGAGGTTACTTGTCCGAAGGTCGCGGGGAAATCTTGCTTCCAGGCCTTGGTTGCCGGAATCGAAGAGATGCGGTCCCAGACGTAGTCAACAGAAGCAGCGTACCCGGGCAGTCCGAAAGCGCGGTTGCCACCGTTGGCGAACGCGATTTCGTTGAGAGCTTCCAAGTTGGCCATCAAGCTGTAGCGAGAGTCCCAAGTTAGCCAATTGATTCATTTGTCTAGCATTCTGCTTAGATTTAATCTCACTTCTCGGCCGTCAAGTCTGCCTGGAGCTGCTCGGAGTCAATCTTGGGCCTGCATGTCGAGTTTGTCTGCGCGGCAGAGCCAGTGGCCAGCGACAACAGAGTCGCAGCAGCCGCCTGAGAGAACTTCATAATTGCTGGTAAGAGTATTGTACAGCTGGAAGCCGGGCCAACGACATGAGCACACGGCTGGCTGACTTTATGAAGCCGGGCGGCGGCGAGCTTTAAATCTGGCGACTCTGCCCAGCGGGGTTCTCACATAGAAAACCAAATTGCGGTCAGTTATGTGCGGGCGAACTGTGAACTGGTGGCACCGCAGATATAAAGGAAACACGATATGCTGCATGCGCTTCCTGGGCTGCCGAGAAGTCAACGATCCAATCGGTCTCGGTCAGTTGGGGTAGACTCACGAACCGATGATCGGATCGGGAAGGTCGTCGGGGGAGATAAGGGGAAAGTCGGGGCTGCCAAGAGCCAAGCACAATAAAATCCCTCGGCCCGCCATGTCATCAACGTTGAGTCGTTGACCGATGCTCTGGTATGGTTTTCCTCTTCCATTATCTTTAACGTCCCACACCCACTTTTGGCCACCCCCCACATTTAGCCACCCCAAAAATGCCTCACCGCCATAATAACTACCAACTTCAATCTTCTAGAACTTCACTAATTTTACTTCAGTCGCTATCATCTTTTATCTATATCTTCTTTTAATTAAGATGCCTTAATATACTAAAGATAATATTAACTAGGCTCTTAAAGCTATTATAGATAGTATTAGTATAAAAAAAGCTGTACTTGAATGGGGTATACCACAATTAATACTAAAAAATCGTATGAAGGGTTATCAGGCAAGAGATATAGCCTTTTCAGATCTATAAAGACTTTCTATAAGCCAAGAAAGTCATCTAGCTAAATAGGTTTAAATCCAGGCTGCCCTAGGCCTACCTCCAACCTATTAATAACTCAAGGACTTTACTAAATACATCCTATAGGTCTATGGAGACTCTTAGCCTCTTGGGAAGAACTGGGTGTAGTCTTTTATCAAGAGAAACCTATCTATAAGGGTCTAGAGAAGGAGAGTAATTAACTCCTAGCGCATTAATAGAGCTTTAACTAATATAATTAGGTAATAGTTTAAATACCTCGCTATACCTAAGATTATAGCTATTAAGGCCTCTAATCGATATAATATGGATGAGACTAGCATTCTAGAAGGCAGAGGATTAAATAGACTTGTTCTTAGATCATCAGAAACTCGTTCTATCCGTAAGAAATAGCCTGAATTACATACTTAGATATCTCTAATTAAGTATATCTCTATAACTAGTAAGGCACTACCTCTACTTATTATATATAAGGGTAATGTTACGACCCGTTATGCAAGGATAACAACCAACCAACCCACCTAGGCGTCAGACGACTAGGACAGGACATTTGTACTGCAGGATCACGGGAACACCAGGGATGCCCACGGCACGGAAGAACTATAGTACAAGTCACGTGATAATAAGATAAAGAATAATCAGTGGAGCGCAGAAGGAAGCGCTCAGTGATCAGTTAATCTTGCCAACTAATTGCAATCACTAATACATAGAGGTAATCACCCAACAGCAGGACCAGGGACTATTCGGGACTTATATATAGTATGGACTTAGGACTCCCAGGAACAGACTTCCATAGCTCTTCAGTAATTAACTTCGTGATTACCCCAATAGGTACTCTCAGCTTTATCTTATACTGCGACCCCCTTATGAGGACTATAACTAATTACTATACTCCTAAAACCCCAAGATTTATTTAGTAATATAGTATAATAAGACTATACTATTAACTTAGCGTTATCCCTCAGCTTCTATTAGTAGAACCCTACTATTAGATAGCTAACTATAATACTTTAATTGCTCCTATTTAATAAGTTAACCTTTAACGCTACTAAATAGTATAAGACAGGAATCATATCGACTCCCAACAATAACGCGCAGTAAGCTAACGGTGCTGGGAACATATAACCCACAGCCCTAAGACCCGCAAATAACTAATAGGCCCAGATAGCCCCTATGAACACCTAGGAAACAATGAGCCTTCAATAGATATACGACATAATCCTCCAGCTCCAATAGGAAAACGCGCAGCTAGCTACCCAACACAGACCCAAGGCTAAATACCCAGAACCTGCTCCATACTCAGGAGAGCCAGGAACCCTTCAAGGATTTCTCACCCGCACCCAAGCCTACCTTTATTACTACGCTACCTTATTTCAAGATAAAACCACAAAGGTTCACTAAGCTACATCCTTCCTTAGGGGAGATACCCTCACCTAGTTTAAACTATTAATAAGGGACCAACTAGGTAGACCATATAACCAGCAAGACGAAGAAACTTAGAAAATATTTGGGAAATATAGCGAGTTTAAGAAGAAACTTCAGGAAGCCTTTAGAAGCCTGGATGAAGAACGAATTGCTGAATACAAACTCACCAATCTCACACAGAAAGGATTAGCCAGCAAGTATGCTGCTGAGTTCTGGCAGATTTCATCTAAGCTAGACTGGGGAGAAGAAGCCCTAATAGCTAAGTTCTACTAAGGCCTAAAGGAAGAAGTCAAGAACGAGCTCGCATAACTTAACCGCCCTAAAGAACTCTACTAATATATAGATATTGCAGTTAAAATCGATAACCGCCTCTATAAATAACGCCTTAAACATAAAGGACAGTCCACTTGGAATAACAAAGTAGGACGAAATAATAATAGAAAAAAGGGCAACCTATACCAACCTAGTAACGACCACCGCGCTGAACGAACCTCTAACCATAGGTATAACCCCAGGGCCCCTTAGTATACCACTGCTTATAGACACTATAGTGGACCTATAGACCTCAGCGCAGCCCACAAAGACAGCAAGCGGAACAATAACTAGAAGAAAGATAAGTAATGCTATAACTACAACAAGATGGGATATCTAGCCTATAAATATTAATCCCCTAAGAAAGAACGCTTTTAACTAGTACCTAAGAAACAATAAGCGAGCCTCACTATTAAAACCACACCTCACAAATAACTTTATTAGACTACCTGCTATAATAATAAGTGTAGAGCCCACTCAGACTATAAGGAACACGCAGGGTAGTACCTAAAGAACCCTTATTAGTTAGGATATAATACTACCAGTATCCCCCTAGCACCTATACATACCCTAGCAGTAGGATACTGAACCTACTTAAAGGCAGAGAGGAAAGCCAACAAGCAACTTAACGAAATATTATACACACCCTTAAGCGTGGACATCGAAATCAATAACGAAGTCCGCATCACCAAACTATAACAAGGACTTTAAGTATATAAGCTATAAGTAAGAATGCAACCTAAAGAAGTTATGTGGTAATAATAGATTAGGTCGCTATAAGCCTATATTAAGCGACGACAGGATGCTAGGGATAACCCTGAGCGAATCCAGCAGATCAATAATGAAATAAAAGACCAAGTAGCAAGAGAACCTATATAGAACTACAAGACATAGCCCTCTTGAGAATAATAAGATAAGCTCTATTACGCCAGAAGAGCCAAATAGAACGAACTATCTGCTATAATAACTAATAAATAGTAGCTAAACCTAGAAGTAGAAAAATAGATTGAATAAACCTCGTTTGAAATTGATGATACCTTATCTGAAGGAACTGGATTAGAGCTAGCTAACTACTTAA
>JAXCEF010000705.1:0-20016 GCA_037178605.1 Colletotrichum euphorbiae | reverse complement strand
TCTCTAAGCTATATAACCTCCTATATAGTGCGAACTAGTTTATAGCCCTTAACCTTAAGGGAGCTTATAACCTTATCTATATTAAGGAAGGTGAGGAATAGAAAATAGCTTTTAGAACATAATGCGGACACTTTAAGACGCTTGTGATGCCCTTCAGACTTATAAACGCCCCTATAACATTCCAGACCATAATTAATAAAACACTCTAATAATACCTCAATAAGTTTATTATGGTATACCTCAATAATATCCTTATTTTCTCTAAAACATTAGAAGAATATAAGGAATATATGTATAAAGTACTATAAAGACTATAAGAAGTAAAACTCTTAGTTAAGCTAGCGAAAAGCAAATTCCACTAATAAGAAGTTGAATTCCTTAGATTTACTATTACCCTAGGAATTATTTAGATATCTAAAGATAAAATTAAGGTAGTCTATAACTAGCCTATACCTACTTATATTAAGGATATATAATTATTCCTTAGATTTATTAACTTCTACTGAAGATTCATTAGGAACTATACTAAAATAAGCTAATAACTCCAGGACTTAACCCGGAAAGATAATATATTCTAATAGACTAAAGAGTACTAAAACGACTTTGAAAAGATTAAGCAACATATAGAGGAAGATATTATCCTATCTATACCTAATCCTAATAAACTATTCGAATTAGAAACTAACGCCTCAGATTTCACTATAGGCGCATAACTCGGACAATAAGATAATAAGAATTAACTACAACTAGTTACCTTTATATCAAAAAAGTTCAGTAGACCTAAACTTAACTACTAAATACATAATAAGGAACTTATAGCAATTATTAAAGTATTCAAAGAATAGAGACCATAGCTATTAGGAATAAAACACTTAGTCAAGGTATACACAGACCATAAGAATCTTTCTTATTTCATAACCTCAAAAGCACTTAATAAATAATAAATCAAATAGTTAGAATTCCTATCTGAATTTAACTTTAAGATTAATTACAAGAAAGAAAACAAAAACAGTAGAGCTAACGCTCTCAGCCGCCAATTAGACCACAACATCCCAATACTAGAGGAAACTCAAGTTATCTTGAAACAAGATAAGAACAGAAACCTTATACTAGTAATGAGACTCTTAATAATAGCCAGGAAGGTTAATACCAGCTCAACTAGATAAATAACCCCTAAAACCATTAGGGAAATACACTTAGCCCCAGCATATAGACACCAAGGCGTTACTAAGACATAGAAACACATCTAGCAAGACTATAATAAAACTACTATACAACAGGAAGTAGCAAATACTATTAAAGACTGCGAAATTTACGCTAAGAGCAAACCCAGCTAATATTAACCCTATAGGAAAATTCAACCACTACTAGTACCAGAAGTAGTATAGCAATCTATATCTCTAGACTTTATTATTAAATTACTAAAGTCAAAAGAACCAATAACTAATACTAAGTATAATAGGATTTTAGTTATTATAGACCGACTCATGAAATACGCCTACTTCATCCTATATATAGAATTAAGCACTGCAGAAGACCTTAGTTATATATTTCTAAAAACCATCGTTAGCTAACACAGCATGCTAATAGAAATCATGTCAGATAGAGACAAACTATTCACTTTAAAGTTCTAGAGATCCCTGATCTCACAGCTTAGATCTAATTATAAACTCTCAACCGCTTTTCACCCGCAAACCAACAGACAAACTAAACAAATTAACTAAATCCTTAAGATCTACCTATACTATTATATTAATTATAAATAAAATAATTAGATATTACTACTACTAATAGCCCAATTCGCCTACAACAGTATAATAGGAGAAAATACAAAAGAATCACTATTCTATCTCAACTACAGATTCAACCCCACCACATACAGAGAACCACAACAGGGCCCAGCAGCACTTAAAGCTATAGCAGATATTAAGAAAATTCAAGAAATTCAACAAGAACTCCCCAAAGACCTCAAATTCATGCGCAAATAAATGCGCAAATACGCCAATAAGAAAAGAGTTAAGGGACCAACTCTAAAGGAGGGAGATAGTATCTACCTCACCTAATAAAACATCAAAACTAAATAACTAAGCAACAAATTAGACTACAAAAAACTTAAACTATTTCAAATTAATAAAAAACTATTAGACATTAGCTATAAACTCTTACTACTAGATACCATAAAGTGCTATCTAATCTTTTATATTTTACTTCTCAAACTAGCACTATAAGGATCATAAATAAATAACCTTATTATTATGGAATCAAATAAACCAGAATATGAGATTAAATAAATTATTAACTACATTAAAGATAAGAATAAAACCTAATACCTTATTAAGTAGAAGGGGTATAGGTATAAGGATAATATATAGGAACTAGCTACAAATCTCGAACACGTATAAGATCAACTCCGCATATACTGGGAATAGCAAATAACAAATAAACCATAAATAGCACCCGCACCTAAGAGGATGCATAAAAATAAGACCCAGTTTATTTAACCCCATCCTATAGTTAGACTAATATAATAAGACTAATTATGAGATACTAACCTATTTATATAATTAGGGATACTAGTAAACTAGGATGCCTCACCTAATAGAAAGTTTAGAGTACTAGGATTCCAATCCCCTAAGATTACATCTAAATTAACCACGCTAAAACTACCTATAGACTAAGCCTCCAGCATAGGAGAAGCCACCAGTTCCTCCTCAATAACTTCACAACCTTTATAAAATACCATCCTTTTTTATTTTCTCAAATAATCTAGCTGCACTATAGACTCATCTAACTCAGCCTGCGCAGCACATAAAGTAGCAGCCTTTTTATATAATACCTCCTCCTCCACTACTTTAGCATCCTCTAAATAAGCTGCCTCATCTAGTAATCAATTAACTAGAGAATAAATTAGCAAAATAATAAATACTAATATAATAATAATATATATAAGCGCAAATCGCATTAGCTGCTATATCACATAAACGCCCCAAGTAAGTATACTCGCTACAAACTTCACCTCCAGGGAGAAGCTTATAATACTTCCCCAATAAATAACAATATAAATAAGGCATATTAATAATAATACTAAACTCAGCAATACGAAGCGCATAATTGCGATAATAAAGAGTAGAGGCGGAATATGAATTTAATTTTTAAATATAACCTGATATAATATTAGCACCATAGAAAAACCAGGGAGTATAATTAATAGATCCCCAACCTGGGACTAATAACCTACTTATATTAGGCCTTGAGGATAAGACCTTTAAGAGGGAGACCTAATATTACAACCTATTATACAAGGATAATAACTAACTAACCCACCTAGGCGTCAGATAACTAGGATAGGATATTTATACTATAGGATCACGGGAATACTAGGGATGCCCACAGCATAGAAGAACTATAGTATAAGTTACGTAATAATAAGATAAAGAATAATTAGTGGAGCGCAAAAGGAAGCACTTAGTGATCAGTTAGTCTTACTAACTAATCGCAATCACTAATGCATAGAGGTGATCACCTAATAGCAGGACCAGGGACTATTTAGGACTTATATATAGTATAGACTTGGGACTCCCAGGAATAGACTTCTATAGCTCTTCAGCAATTAACTTCATAATTACCCCAATAGTACTCTCAGCTTCATCTTATACTGCGACCCCCTTATAAGGACTATAACTAATCACTATACTCCTAGAACCCCAAGATTCACTCAGCAACACAGCATAGCAAGACCACACTATCAACCTAGCGTTATCCCTCAGCTTCTGTTAGCAGAACCCTACTGTCGGATAGCTGACCGTAACACCGTGATCCTGTAGTACAAATGTCCTGTCCTGGTCGTCTGACGCCTAGGTGGGTTGGTTGGTTGTTATCCTTGCATAACGGGTCGTAACATATCCCCTTCTCAGTGCTAACATATTATCTGGGAAGGGCTCATCAAAGACTAGGTCTAAAGAGCACTAGAGCTATATATCTCGTGAGAGGACGCCAGTAGGACACGTCACAGTCACATCAGCAACACACATATATCACCGCCAAACAAACCATAAAGGGCTAGCCCCCTAGGGAAGATCCATACAAGTCGTTCATGAATCTTCACACCTGCAACCTATCAGATCAGTATAGTTGGCGTAGCCTTATTGGTTCTCCCCATAGTTATTGCAGCTGAAGTAAGAGACTCTTATATTTCGCGTCCTAAATAATTATAGCAGAGTTAGTTAATTAACATAGTTCTTGTGAGTATTATCGCTCGTGTTATGGGACTAGGCGTGATGGGATCTTATGCTAGGGTGGTGTTGAGGATATCACGTGTCATAGCAAGCCCCTTTTCTAGTTGTGACGCGCTGCTGGCGCAGCACACTCGTTCATATTTTTCGCGCTACGTCTATCTAGATATAACCTATGGAGCTTAGCTTTATAGTGCAGAATAGGGGAAAATGATAGTGGATTTGTTATTACCGAAGCTTTTGCTTTGTTCTGCACGTAATATCATGGCTTCGCAACACCATTTTTGGCACCTCAGTTTTGGCACGCTGTTTCTGGTGTTGTGGGTTGAGCTGGGCTGACATATGTTCTCTAGTACGTGTGCCGCGATAACGTTTGACAATCATGAAACGCGAAGAAAGCCGGAAAGCTCTCTTTCCTTTCTTCGCGCTACGACATGTATCTAGAGGTGACCCTAACCGTACAATTGACTGATTGGACACAAGACCCTCACATCTGGCACACTGGTTCAAGCACGCTCGTTCTGTTCGATGGTTTCAGCTTATGTGGCTCTGAGAATCGATAGATAGATTAGATGCTTATAGGATCAGGTCTAGATACAAGACGTAGCGCGAAGAAAAGGAAAGGAAGGACGCGCTGCCGCAAGCAGCGCGTTACGACTAGAAAAGGGGCTCGCCATAACTCGCGATACCCTTGACAACACCCCGGCAAGAGGTCCCGTGCCTGGTCCCGTGACATTCTGGCACACTGTTTCTAGCACACTGGTTTTGGCACACTGGTTTGGGCACACTGGTTTTGGCACGCTGGTTCTAGCATGAAATGACTATTCATATGGTTTGTATCTGTCTGGTCTGCTTGAACTAACAAAATGCGGTCTTGGCCTCTCTCCACTACCTCATTGTAACAGTCCGTGACTAGTAAAGGTTGCTTTCCTATAGAAACTAGGAGTAACTTCTGGTTCGCTATGAACTCCTATAGAAGTAGCTGAAGAAGAATGGCTTCATTTAGGATACTACTATTAAGAAAAAAAGTACTCTTCTCTCTAAAGTTCCTTCATAATAAATATAAGAGTGACTTTACGCGCTGATAATTTCCTTACATCTAGAGTTCTATTTTGCTTTGTTGGGTTTTTGCTATAGTTTTCTACTAGTATATTTTGGAGATCTAAGCTCTGCGGTGCTGTGTGATGTAATGAAACTTATACAGTGGGTATAAAAGAAAAACGCTAATTTTACATGACAACTCGCACTAAAAAGTTAGCGTTTTTTCTGACGCTACTGTAGTGCTGTTAAATAAAATAACTTATAGCTGCTACTTGTTTTAATAAGTGTAGTAGAAGAAAGCTAAATATATAGATTTGAAAATAAACAGGTTAGTAATTCTCTTGCCCCTAGTACTTAGTACTTTTTAATAATATTAACGAAAAACCATAGTAGCATCTAAATATAGCGTCTGATTTAACTAAGGCTAGAAGCTACTTTACTTTGTTACTACTCTTAAGTATCTAAAAGTATCAATTCATAACTATATTATACTAGAATCAATTACTATCAATTGTATTATACTATATATCACTAGCCTATAAGTAAATAAGCTTATGTAAGGAGAAGAAACCACTTAATCATCCAGTGGGGTTATCTACCTAGTAAAGGCTGCTGTTGGGAATTGAACCCCCATTAATTCCCTTCCTCCTCTGTTACAGCACGATGGTCTCCTTTTCTCTAAGTGGGAACCCGCATGTCTACTAATCAATATCCATGGATTGTGTAAGCTCTTCGCCTGAATCCTCGTCGCTTGATATGTATATAACCTCCGGTTGACCTGACTCTGAGCTTGTATTATCCTCGTTAGTCTCCTCAGATTCGTATTTAGAATTATCCGTGTCGCCGCTAGCCCGTTTCTGAAAGAAACCTCGTTAATGATTAGGGTCTTCATATCGTCGTGATGTCGAATAAACCTGTTTAGATTGTCTTCAGCTATGTTGAGATTGGTGTATCTGAAATATTTGAGGTTCTTCTAATTTTGCCGGTGAGAAAGCGAAGGGAACAGTTCTTTCTGGCTTTCCCCGAAGAGAATCAGAGACAGTTCTTCAAGCCCTGATGCAACCATAAGGCAGGCAGCTAGATAGCGTGCACAAAAGGAAGACAACGGCGAATGCAGCTGAAGTTCGACCTTGGACAAGTTGGCGAATGTGCCGGGCGAAATAGTGCATAATGGATGCCGCCCCTCATGCTTGACATCCTGAACCAACTTCAAGCTTGTGATTCCCGCCGACTATCGCTGGGAGTAAAACTTTAAATAGGCCCTCTTTAGGACTAACTGCTCCTATCTATGCTAGATATTACAAAAATACAGCAATATTGGGGTCTTCATGATCTCCAAAAGAGATCACGCGTCAAGGGCTTATAGGTTCGAACACAATAGATGTGATATTAGGCAACCTCTTGACAATAGGAATGAGGCGTTCGATAAGTAGAAGGAGACCAATCGGGCTGTTGCTATCCATTGGGAAAACGGGTTGTTCCAGCTGGAAAAAGTGCCCCGTTAATTCCGAGTATGTATCTTGAAGTTGAAGTCTCGCCAGTATGAACAAGTCTGACGAAGGGTCCATAGTTCATTTAGAAGAAGCAAGGGTAAATGAATTTTGTAAAAATGCGACTTAGATCCTCAACAGCCTCTGGTTTGGAGAGACGAGCGCCCTGAACTTTGAGAGGGAACTCCATGCTGACCACTAAAGGGAAATCACCAGTAAGGGATTTGAGGATATTGAGAAAAAGTAGAAGCAGTAAGGGGGGCTCGGAGGGGATATATCCTATATAGAGCTAACCGTGATAAGCAGCTTGAAGGTAATTTGTCTGACCCTTTCGCAAAGTGCTTAGGAAAGGTGTAAAAAGAAAGGGGATCAGGACGTCGTTTCCGAATTTCACACTCCTCCATGCACCAGTGATTGTACCAAACATGATGCTTAAGACGGAGTCAGCCCCTGAAAGATGCACTCAGGCGTTCACGCTGCGGCGCAGCGTCGCGAAATGCAGAAGCAATGGGGCTACCGGAATATATCCCGGGCAATGACCAGATATCCGACTGGTTGACTAGGGGGATATGAGTAGCCCTTGAATTTGTCGACCACCGGCACCGAGTTAAGGGGATACAAGGGACAGTCTTATTTTCAGATAGATATTTCGATGGCGTGAAAAATCGCCTTGGCTGAATGCAATTTCGGCCTCACCATGCGAGGTGCAGAAATAGAATGCTGCTATGAGGCCTTCTGTGGTAAGGAGCTGAGACTGCAGGGCGAACTCATAACAATTACCATGATTAGAGTAGTTCCACCCATATCACTCAATGTTGATAGTATTGGTGAAGGAGGATCCCCGTTCTCAAACTCGCCGCTGCTAGGTGGATTCTCGGTATCCCTGGGGTTGCTTTTGCTATGATGTGGCCGGGCTGGGAAGCGGTCGATCTCGCGTCAGCTCTGTCAGAAAGCAGCGCGAGTCTTTGCCCTCAGTGGTTTTGGACTGTATCAAGGAGCTCGTGTGAACTGAACATGTTAAGGTTGTCCTTATCAGGAAGCAAATATCGTACTAAAGTTTAGAGACTTGCGAGTCTAGTAGTCTACTCCTCAACAGGGTGCGATCTTGCGGCCCCCGCATCTGCGGGCTGATCTTCCATATTGTTTGAGTCGATGCTCCTCATAAACGCCCTCACTGCATTATCTAACTGAAAGATGGATCTCAACCTGGATGCGTCGGCCACTTCCACCTTCAGGCCGCGGAGAGTCCGCGCTCAACCCAGCGCCACATACGCCTGCCCGTGCTCGAAAATGCGTGAAAGATCAACAACAACGCGGTCAAGACTGAGACTCTGGCTTTTGTGAATAGTTATAGCCCACCCTGGCGTTAGAGGGATCTGTGTTTGGGACAGGTAGCTGTAAGGCGACTGGTTGCTATACCTAATGATAGCGCAATTAGGCCTAATAACCCGCTACTTGCTATTTGCGAACTTAACTTTAGGAACTATAGTGCGTTAATAAAAGCTGAATAGTATGATTGTCGTTACTATGAGATGTGTTGCTTATATATGTCCTTCTCGTACTTTGCGCGTTTGAGATAATCCACGATCTAGTTATATCTCTCCCTTGCCGCGCGATAGCTGTTATGGTCATTTTCGTAGTTCATTGGTGACGGTGGCTGCGGCTCTTGGATCTTGTTACTAGGTGCAAAGCCTATAACGACGCCCTACCTCCCGTTACAAAGACCTTGGTCTAGATCTACCTGTGACGGCGTTAGTCTGCTGCTGAAAAGTCGGGATTATGCCTACGTAATATATATTAGCGAGTAGTATAACGGGCGTGTTCTCCTTTAGCTGCAGTTCCTGAGGGTAGCGGTGCTTGTTAAGCTGGTTGAAAGGCCTTTGTATCTCTCCTTTCGCGCGGGTATAAGTATCGGCAGCTTTATACTGGCGAATATTACTGGGGATCTTGATGAACTCTTTGAGGTTGCGCTAGCTAACTTTCTCCTGAGTGGATTTAAGCTTAGTTCTATTCTTAGTCTTGTGGTGGTGGCTGAGCAGAAGATTCGCATCAGCATTATTGAGATACTGGCCGAGCTGGTATTTCTGGAGTACCTTAATGAACGCCTCATCTGACTGACGATGGATTTTTATTAGCTGCACGTATTTGAAGTTGTATTTTTCCTATTTGGGAGCCTTGAATGCCTATTTGTCCTATGCTTTGAATGTGTGACCATAGTCTTCAGGGTAAGTCCACAGGCCGTTTAGGTTATTTATTGCCTTATTGTACTATAGATAGTACTGGAATGGCTTAATGGGCGGCAACTAGTAAAAGTCTCTAATAATGATGATCTAAACGCCTCTGAATGGCCTTAAGTTTACTTAGATAATATTTATAATATAGCTAAGTCGCTTAAAGAACTAGTTCTTAACTATGCTGATTTCGTTGATAATAAGGACTTAGGTGGTATAGTATTGCTTGAAGATCTGTTAACTACGTGCCTTTGTAATAATGCTGCTATAACTATCTAGGGGCTTCTTCGCGTCCTTAGGTGTCTATCCGGCGTAGTTATAGGTAGTTCTGCTGCCGATGTTAATAGAGGCCTGGCCGGTGGGCGCGAGAAGGTGCACCGTCTTGTTCGTGTCTTGGTAGTGAGCAGCGAGAGTTCTATAGAGGGCTCTAACTAGAACAGATTTGCCGCACCCGCTGGACCTATATTCACGTAGTTAGCTAATGAGGTACTGGGGCTACTTATTGGAGTATACCCCGTGATGAATAGGTTGTGGCCCTGTATAGCAAGATTAATAGCATTTTGCTGTTCTGGGCAGAGAGGAGGGTCCCCGGGTATGTGTAAGGGCGGCGGCCTTCCTTGGCCATGAGCGCGTGCCGCTTTGAGTCGGTCCCCTCCGTCGTCCGTGGGGCTATTAACAGCGACGGTGTCAAGCGCGGGATTGGGGTGCAGGTGCCTTCGTATGATTGCGGGACGGTCGAGGTCTGGAGTATCGCCATGGGAGAGGGCCGGTGAAGAAGCAACTGGTTGTGGACCGTTGCTGGTTTCTGCTGTCAACTTAAGATGGCCCCGTGAAGCTTGCAGCCGCACATCCTCGGTCAACTCGACTCGAAGCTTGTCCACCTGATGCACATTAGCCGAGCACTCTCGAAAGTGGGTGACTTACGGCCTCTTGGAAAGTCCTTGCACCCTCATCTTTGTGGACATGCGTCAGCAGAATGTCTCGAGCGCGGCTTATATCTGCTAGTCACATACAGCGAGCACCCGAAAACCCCGACGTTTGCAGCATGCATTGAGGCCAGCTGGTGAATATGCCGCGCTTCTTCCCTTTCCATACGACGTAGTATGCCTTGCCACTTCTCGACTTGCTTGGCAGATTGGGGTCGATGTCTCGCGTGTATTCGGCCATCAGGCGATCTACCTCGGCAAGGATCAGACTCTCAGGACCGGCGGACGAGGGTTCTCTACCACGGATTTGCAGTGGTCCATGCCATCCCTCTGGCTCTGCGCGTGCCTCTTGGGGGGTCAGCATCGTGTTCGTCGGGGCGTCGACGGAGACGCAATTGTCTACGACGGGTAGGGTTTGCCGCTGCCGCCGTGTTGCTGGCTGCTCCGAACGCGACTCAGCACTTGGATCTGCAAATGTGTTGGACGCTATTAAAGAGTAGATGGAGGTTAGCGTTGCTTGCGATAAGTTCTTTAATACCTATAGGGCCTTACCCAGCAACTGTCGGCACGCCGTTCGGGGCAGGTTGTTGACGTGCGTTCTGGTCCGCGACCGCGACCGAGCTCGTGTGCGTGCGGAGAAGACGGGCGGGGGACGGCCCGCTAGCCGCCGGTGTGCAACACCGCGCGCCGCTTCCGTCAGCGTACTGTGTACCTTTTGCATATCAGCTGCTTGCCTCCGCGCGACGCGGACCACTCAATGTGGCGCTATGCTGGTTGGCTGGAGCACGGCGTAATGTCGCTACTAGCAGCCCCCTCAGACCTAGAGCTGACAAGCGCACTATCACGGCAGGGTAGCCAGCCTTCTATCGGTGCAGCCGACCCGCACGGTGCGGGATGGAAGTAGCAGCGTCAACGGGACGGGACGGCCAGGATGGGCGCTTAAGGCCCTAGCATGGGCGGTCGGGATTAGGCTGAGACCCACCGCTATACACTAAGTAGCCTTAATCCCGTTTACTGCCCCACAGTAGCAGTTTGTTCTGCCCGCTACGTTCCGGCGGGAGCTAGGATCTAGCTGGGAGGAAGGCGGGGTTGGGCCGGGAAGGTCCTTCTCCAACCAGTTGCTGCGCAACGTCAGCCAAGAGCTTTGCTGCTAGAATCAGCATCCTCCACAGCTGGGGAGGGCACATGCGGCGCTCGCTTTCAAATCAAAGGAGCAACGATAGCCATACAAACACTTTAGACCCTCTAAAAGGGTGCGTCATTATTACAAATTTCGACAATCTTAGCCAGGCGTCGCATGTTCACCGCAAGCATGCTTTTGGCTGGAGATGCAGGGGCATCGTTTATATAATCATAAACCTTGGAACAAACGCAATGGCCGGATCCGGGTCATCGATGAACCGTCCCATATCGCCTCGCCCCATCAAGCGCACAGATCACACCGTTCATTCCTACGCCAACCTAGCTATGTCTGAAGTGTGCCAGCCAAACCCAACCTCTTTACATCAACATGACAGAAACATCCACAGGCAACGCTCATTTGAATCAATCGACAGCAGCGCTTGGCAAACTGAAGCTCCAATTAACTAAATCTGAAGAAGGGTATGCTCTATCAATAGAAGATGGCCATTTATTGAAGAACATGTCCGCATTCCAGTCATGGACATCTCTCAGAGGCGTCCCAAAAGCTAGACGCCTCCAGCAGATTACGTTACTGCGCTCTACCCATTCGATCGTCTGACAGCATGCGTTCCTTCTATGCGCACTCATCCTTCCGCCAACAACCCTCCAATCACTCCTAACAAACTTTGTCGATAGCTAAAAAGGATGGTGGTCTATCGCCAGAAACCCACCGCCAATTCGAGAAACACATAGAGAATCTAGCGGAGAAGCATGCCACACAACTCTCCCAGCTAGGTGTGCACCTCATGCCTGAAAGCCTAGTAATCACTAACACACTACAGATTCAGGTCCTAACAACTCCTCAGTCCGCAATATCCACAGAAACAGCCGGCGCAAACCCAATAAGCAACATACAATGCAATACCAAGAGCAACACAATAGTTTTCAATTCAATAGAAACAACCTCCAAGATACATACTCAAGTTTTTGCCAGCTCTAAAAGAAGCCACAAAGATGCATTCCAGAGCGAGGAGCAACAGAAGACCACCGTTACCGACCTGGAAGATCAAGATGATAGTATATCATTTCAGGCCTCTGATGGTGGGTGAAACTTTTGTATTGGTGTAATGGTGGCTAAATGTGTACAGAACCTCTTTGCGGACTGGTTTACAAGCTAAAACTGATGGATACCGTAAAGCTGATTGCTAACGGCGGAGTTTGAATACTCTTAATATTGCTGTTTAGTAATGCAATACCTTCATCACCTTACAGTGCAACCCCACACTTGCAAGAGACCTCGTGATTGACAGGCAGAGGATCCTCTGACTATGTCCCACTTTTATTAATTACTCCCACTCGACACGGTCCAAAACACAATTGTGTTTAACCCTTCTCAGGTACGAAGATTACCATCCCATCTCCCTCCGCGAATATCAAGTTTCTTTGAGTTATTTTGTCGAAACTACGAAGTTAGCCTTTCGAGGAAGATCGATCAACTACAACGGCGACGAAACGTTCGGAAATAGGTATGTCTTCGTTTTGGAAGGTTTGCCAGTCGGGCATTTCGCATAATAATCCCACCTATTCGTAATGAGCGAATAGTCGTTGAAGTGAGGCTAAGGGGAATGAGAAATCATACAATCTCTATACAAGCATCCGCCACATGTTGGTCCGAAAGGGTACTTGCGATTTCCTTCGTTGTTATACTCATGCGGATTGAGGGAAGTCGGAAGGAGTTTCAAGTAATAACGGAAGATAGCACATAGAAAGCCTCACGAGGAGATACTAGCGCGGCGTGCAACACCAAGTAAAGTACACAGGAAATGATGGGCTTGCATGCCAACTATTAGGCTACGGTATAAACGGATACACAATCTTCCAACCCCATCTTACGCAGGTCGCTGGAGCAATAGCATAACAAGACAGTAAGTAACCCCAGATCTATATATGTCGAGTAGGGGTAAGTACATAACAGTCACATACATTTCATAAACCATCACAACTTTGGGATAATACATCCTAGCTAAGCCTCTATCAGCTAAGAGTGCTAAAGCTTTAAGGCAAGCCAGAAAGAAGATCTCCCACAACTTGCATATAACTAGGTCAGGCCGAACGCATTAGTACAATAGTTCCTCAACTCAGGAAAAACGACACGCTGCAAGGGGAACTTACTATAGGTCCATGCAGAATCAAATCGCAGCATACCAACTCACTAAGAGTAGAAAAGAAAAAAGTTGGAAACCGGAATAAACCCAATTTAGAAGCAAATATAATCGGAAAACAGTAGGAATATAATACAGTAGAGATATAATGCAGTAGATATATAATACAGTAGAACGAAAATGCAGTAGAAATATAATAAAATGGAAACGGAATAGAAATAGAGCCGAAAAGCAGTTGAAATAGAGTTGAAATAGCTTAAAGCCTTATTATCCCACTCTAGCAACGACACACAATAAGAGGAGCATCACTAGTTACTCCTCAGGTGTAGCTATAGGCTAAGTAATATAAAAAGCTTTTGCGGGTGTTAACGTTGTTATTAAGTGCTTTGCTATAGCATCGCTTGTGATAACGAAATCCTTCATACACAAGCATAGGCTCTTTAATATCCATGCTCTTATGCCTTTGCTCTCATCGGACGGGCCGTCCATCATATACACACGTAATAGTCTCCAAGCCGCCTGCCAGGGCCGGTCTTGAAGCCATGAGGTTGGAGCGGGACGACGAGGCGTTGCTGATGGTTATGCGGAAAGCCTTGTCGACTAGGGTTACGCACGCCGCAAACCTGCGCATGCGGATGGCTAGCTTCACCAAGGCCATTTCCACATATACCAGAGGGCTGTAAACCATGTGGATATTGGCTTTTGATGCTGAAGAGTTGCATAACCAGGTGAACGGCGTTGCTAACGGTGAAAGCCATGTTGGGGTCTCCTTGCTCACCATGTTGCTGCATGCAGGGCTTCTAACTAGCGATCAGCTTTTCCGGCATGATAGTGCTTCGTACCATGATGCCAGTCTTGAAGCTTCCATCTACACTGCTACTCGCATATCATTAACCTGCCAAACGGCCATGTCGGGTCTGTAATCACAAAGACTAATTCCCGTTTCGGCAGGAGACGGTTAGCTCGATGCGACCTCTGAACGGCTTGAACATCACCACACGCAGCTGCATAACATGAGAGATACGAAAGGACACCCCTGACACACCCCAGGATTAATATCGTGCATTGCTGAGTGCGCTAGTATAGCCGGGAACGCCAACACCCGAGAATGTGCCTAGGGCTGCGTCGACCAGGATAGCGGCCAAGCAGGATCCGCAAATATGTTCCTGATGTGTCCAAGGTAAACGACGAACAAGCAGAAAGTAGATGCCGAGTGTGCTTTCCAGGGGTGGAAGCCGACAAACTCTCAAATTGGAACTATGGTTGTATCTGGGAATACCTCCCGGCGAGACCAGCCGTCTGGTGAATATTGTCATATGCTGTTGTTGGCCATGCGGCTGTTCCTCCTCGGGCCCCTGGATCGAACTAATGCACTCACCCGAGAGATACATAGACTTCAAGTTCTTGCTGGACGACTTCCCCACGCTGATCGCGTATATGATCGCAGGTGGACCAGAACGACGCCTCCTGCAACATGCTGCGGCCATGTCCAACGGCGGCCCATCGCATCGAGTTGTGATCTGGGGGACGGCTTGCTAGTATTGAGTCCTGTCTAGTGTTCTGAATATAGAGATGGAGATATAAAAGACTGGGTGGTTGTCCAGTTTTGCCGATGGAAATCCCCACAGCCGTACTCTGCGCTTCATAATTCCATACTAAGACCTACATACCCCAGGTATCTTGACACTCAGTTTTTGTTACCATCTTCATAGACTTCAACTTGTCCGGCGTAGATCCATCTACAAACACGTTATCTGGCAGTATTCCTGGCGAGGAAATAGTCCATAAACTGTAAGCTGGAAGTGCAAAGGTTGGTCTGTGAACTTGAACTTAGTGTGCTACTGCTTATTGTCGCTAGACTTTCGTATCAGAATCAACTTAAAACGGTGGTTTAGGGAAACTGCAGAGGGCTCTACAGGTCATATTATACACGCAGATTGATAGCCGACTTAAACGGTATGCCGCAACTCCTTATATAACGCAGTGTGACTAAAGCTGTTCGTTGGGACAGTGGGGTTAAACGACCTATTGATACCTAACGTGATGACGCTTCTTTTCTTAAGTATTTACTAGCTTGAGCATTAGTAATGGTCAGCTATTGAGACACTTCATGTCCAGGCCCTTGCGCAAACTCATTCCATACTACGGCTGGGCCGCAGACGTCTATATCGCTGCATGTTCCGTGCTGGGTTGAGCTCTCTGCATCCCATATATCCCTCCTCCGCATCGTCATATCAGCCTTACACTGGGCTTCCGCACTAGCGGTCCAGTCGCATAACTGGTAGCAGCACCCCATGCCCGCGGTCGCCTACCCTACATTAAACGAAGCTCGACGTTATTTCTATCAAGAATTCGCACTTGCGACTTCGCGACTCGAACTTTCCTCCAAAGCGATCCGCCCACGCGCCGTGCGGTCGCCTGGCCGGCACCAGAAGCCCCCGTCCGTGATGTAGGCAGTCCCGTGGCAACACAAAGCTGCCCCGTTTGATCCGTTCACAAGGCAAACTCCAACCAGACGCCGAGGTGCAACTGGCTGTTGGTCACAGTAGCCCATAAGGGCACTACAGCACTGTAAGAGTATGGCTGTAGGCCTTAACCAGGAAAGGTTAGAATGCTAGAACGTAGGTACCCGTTGCTATATTAGACTATTGCTTAAGGTCTAAACTCTCATATGTGGCAGGATTTTCCCGTTTATGTGTTCGCTAGCCGCTAATTCGCTAGTATTTCGCCGACGGTACGGCTATATGAGGTGCACCTAAATATTATTTCTTATAACTATTCCCCTCTCCAGAGCCTTAGTCCCCAAGGCGTTAAAGAAAAGAAAGTGGGGTATTGCAGCTCCCAGCGCTACAGCTTATCTCGCCGACCGCAGGGCGAGATAATAGTAGCAGATAGCAGCACTCAGCCTTATTAGTTACTATTTATTTTTTCTGCTATTTTTCGCTAGACTTAGATAACTTTAGTAAATAATATATTTTTAGCTATTATACTGCAGCTATTTTTTAAAATCCTTTATTGCAATTTATAATTAGTTGCTGCTTATTATATAACTATCTACTAGTATATATCTAGTAATTATTAACCTTTATTACCCCATAACTCTAAGTATAAAAGGGTCTCTTCTTTTGAGGTCTCTAACCTAATAAAATTTCCTCCTATTTATAAGTTTTTTAACTAGCTTCTTCTTCTCTTTTTAGCGCCTTTTCCACGACTTATTACTATATTATAGAGTCTAATTATTCTTCCTCTCTCTCTTCGCTTACTTCCCCCTTTTCGCTCCCCAAGCTTCCACCAACTAATCGCCGCAATATCTCATATCGCTCACATAGGCGCAATTCTCACAAAGTACCTATATAAGCCTAAGAATCTCTTAGGTAACCTCACTAGCGAGGCTAATAGCAGCTACCCCTACCTTAGATACTTAATTAAGATATATCTCAATATTATTAACCTTCGCTATATATATAGTAAATACGCATAGAAGTATATCTATTATAACTATAATAAGAAGAAGTATTATGCTATAAGTTACTAATTAGTTGCTATCTATTTATTATATCTTAATACTTAATAGGTCCCTTAGGAGCTTTAGGGCGTAGCCCAAATAACCTAGGGTATATTCTACTAGTTCTAGATTTAGGAGAGTGAGAGCATATTAACCCCTCTCTATTATTTTCACATTCTCTAGGCGCTTGCTAACTATTTAGCAGCATAAAAGAAGATTAGCAAGCTTATTTGCAATCCTACTACTAGTAGTAATTCCTAGAATATAGAGCAGCTATAGCTCCAGGAGCTTGCCTCTATCTATAAGTATCTTGCTCTTAATATCCTAGTTTATATATACTACTATTTACCCTCCTTATGCTAATTATTCCCTACTAGTAAGCTACTTAGGTTAGCACCCTTATAATAGCACTAATATTCTCTAGTAACTAAATACTACTTAGCTACTCTATATTTATAATAATACCTCTATTATATATCTTACTAATAAGATTAACTAACTAGTTACTAACTTATTAATAGTTCTGGTCCTAATGCTTGCTTGCAAGCGTAATATTAACTCTTTCCTTATTTTTAGTGACGAGCTTTAGGGTCGCCTCACTATAATTTTGTTAAATAATATTCCCTCCTGCTATATTGCTATTGCTAGCGCCCATCCTATCTCTCATGCCTCCTACCTTCATACTCCCACTAAGAAATATGGGCAGCTAGGCGGCAATAAGTTAGTAGGCGAGAATAGGAGCAGTAAGAAGGCTAAGAGCGCTATTACTATTCCTAATAGCTCCTCTAGTAATAAGTTAGATAGCAGTTAGCCTACTAGTAGCAGTAGTGGAGCAGCTAATGCTGGCAGTAGTGGCGCAAGTGGTGCTAGTAGTGGCTGGGGAGGCGATAATAATAGTTCGCTAAGTAGTAGTTACAGTAGTTATAGTTCCTATAGTCCTCGTGGTTCCTATAGTCCTTATGCTCCTTATGCTCCTTATAGTAGTTATGCCCCTTATGCTCCTTATAGTAGTTATGCCCCTTATAGTAGTTATAGTAATAATTAAATAACTATGCGGGCAGTTAGTTCTTTTTTCTTTTTCTTATAGAATAATAACCTTTTAGCTTCTTGCTCCTATATTAGGAATACTTCTCTACTAATCAAACTATTATTATATTAAGCTTTATCTCTATTACTATATCCTTTTGCCTAAGTATTAGCAATATATCTCCACACTTAGCTAATTATCCTACTTCCTATAGGCTTTTATTACTTATTTATTAAACTTTTAAATAGCCTCCTGCATATTTACTAAGTTCTCTATAGGCTCCTATATGTTATACTCTATAGGCTACCCTACCTATATCACGAGGTACCGCGCCTTATTGCTGGACCCTTGCCGCGCGACGATCTCCTCTACCTCCCACTCCTCCAGCTTATCCTCAAGCTCTAGATATACTAGTAAGCCTTCGCTATTACTTTAGTAATTATCCCAAGGTTCTAGCAGAGCAATAGAGAAGACGTTATATATTCTATAGTACTATTTGGGTAGGTAGACTCTATATACTTATTTACTAACTAGCTCTATAATAGTAACCTAAATAAACCTAGGGGCTAGTTTCTTATTCTCAAACCTAAAGTTCTTTATTAATAGTCTAATAACTTATTCCTAATAGTAAGTCTTTTCCTAATACTGCGCGTTATAGTACTTAGCTTATGCTTCTATAGCTTGCTACTAGTACTCCTAGACCCTTTGCTAAAAGGTTGCAAGGTATTTGATATGCTTGCGCACGCCTTATACTATAACCTTGTTTGCTAGTAGTATATATTCTATGTAACGCGGGTAGTACCTATATATGGCCTCTATTAGCAAATAGTTAATAGTGCTATAGTGACTATTATATATATAAACTCGGCCTCTAGTAGTTACACTACTTATTCTAATAGCAAGTCGCTAGCATACGCCCGCAGGTATTTCTCTAGTATCTAATGCGTCTGCTTAGTCTGCCTATTAGTCTGAGGATAACATGCTATAGAAAGGCGATGCTTTATTGCCCTAACGTGTGTGAACTCTTCCTAGAAATAGCTAGTTAGGAGTTTATCCCGGTTACTAATAATACTCTCTAGAGTGCTAAAATAATATTTAACTTACTTATAGAAGATCTGCGCTAACTTAGCAGCTATTATCTGCTTTATTATTAGAATAAATATAGTGAACTTAGTTATTTAGTAAATAATAATGAGAATTACGTTATACTCCCCACCTCTATACTAATAGCTTAGTAGTAACCTAGTAATAAAGTCTAGGCTGATCTCCTGAAATAGATATGCTGGGAAGGGTAATAGCTCTAACTTCCTATAAGGCTTATGCCTTGGGACCCTAATCCCTTAGTATATCTAGCAGCTTATAATATAGTTATTAATATCTATAGCTAAATTTAGCTAATAGAACTTCCTTAAGATTAGGTTCGTAGTCTTTTAGGTACCTATATAGCCCGCCCTACTATTATTATAGTATTAGCGAAGGATCTCAAGTCTAAGTAATTCCCCATATAGTATTTCTAACCTTCCCTTATAAAATAAGGTTCCATAATTATTAATTATATAACCTCTATGATCGCTAGCTAGCTGCTAGACTCTCTCCACTTGCGTCTAGTAATATAAGTTATTAGCCTGCAGTCTATAGATAAGATCTTCTATTCGCTTAGAGGGTTATTAGCCTTATACTATTTCGCCTATTATAAGCTCCCTTATAACGTTACGTGGGATATACTATTACGCTATAGTAACCCCAGCTCTAAATAAGTCCTCTTAGTTAGCAAACCCTCACTAAGCGTTCTTTATAGTAGCTCTCGCGCTTTAGTATTAGGTTATTATAGCTGCAATAGTTATAGTATTATTAGCGCGCTATAGAGCGTAGCGCTAACCAGAGACTGAGGCGTCTCCGCTCTAGGAGCTATCCCTCTGGATGAGGCTATATGTAGTAGCCCTTATAGCGTAATAAATGCCTTGGAGGTTGTGGTATAGCTTTCTAGTTCCGAAATGCTTTCCTGAAGGTCCGCCGGGAGGTTTGTAATAAGTCCCAGCTTCTTTGCTAATATTAGGAGGATATTATTATATTTCACCTCCCCCTCCATATAATTTAGCCTCCTAGACAGACTATCCGCTAGGTTAGTCACCTCAGACCTATGCTCTAGGTTGAAGTTAAATACTGAGAGCTTATGTACCTATATAGCGAGCCTTCCCCAAAGGTCCCGCGCTAAGGCGCTAATAACGCCCTTAAGTGCCTAGTAATCTATTAGAACTATAAACTTCTTTAATATACTCT
>JAXCEF010000704.1:0-20018 GCA_037178605.1 Colletotrichum euphorbiae | reverse complement strand
AGGGACTATTTGGGACTTATATATAGTATGGACTTGGGACTCCTAGGAATAGACTTCTATAGCTCTTCAGCAATCAACTTCGTGATTACCCCAATGGTACTCTCAGCTTTATCTTATACTGCGACCCCCTTATGAGGATTATAACTAATCACTGTACTCCTAGAACCCCAAGATTCACTTAGCAACATAGTATAGCAAGACCACACTGTTAACCTAGCGTTATCCCTCAGCTTCTGTTAGCAGAACCCTACTGTCGGATAGCTGACCGTAACACATACTTACTAGCTAATCCTTTTTGTATGAGATTAGTGAGTTTGCGTTTAGCGATTTATTCTTTATCTAGGCTTCTAAAGGCTTCCTGAAGTTTCTTCTTAAACTCACTATACTTCCCAAATACTTTCTAAGTTTCTTTATCTTACTAGTCATATAGTCTACCTAATTAGTTCCTTATTAATAGTTTGAACTAGGTGAGGGTATCTCCCCTAAGGAAGGATATAGCTTAGTAAACCTTTATGGTTTCATCTTGAAATAAAGTAGCATAGTAATAAAGATAGGCTTAGGTGCGGGTGAGAAATCCTTAAAGGGTTCCTAGCTCTCCTAAGTATAGAGTAGGTTCTAGGTATTTAGCCTTGGGTCTGTATTGGGTAGCTAGCTGCGCGTTTTCCTATTGGAGCTAGAGGATTATGTTATATATCTATTAAAGGCTTATTGTTTCCTGGGTGTTTATAGGGGCTGTCTGGGCCTGTTGGTTATTTGTGGGTCTCGGGGCTGTGGGTTATATATTCCTAGTACTATTAGCTTGCTGCGCGTTATTATTAGGAGTTGATATAATTCCTATCTTATACTATTTAGTAGCATTAAAGGTTAACTTACTAAATAGGAGTAATCAAAGTATTATAGTTAGCTATCTAATAATAGGGTTCTACTAATAGAAGCTGAGGGATAATACTAGGTTAATAGTATAGTCTTACTATACTATATAGCTAAATGAATCTTAGGGTTCTAGGAGTATAGTAATTAGTTATAGTCCTCATAAGGGGGTTATAATATAAGATAAAGCTAAGAGTACCTATTGGGGTAATTATGAAGTTAATTGCTAAAGAGCTATAGAAGTCTGTTCCTGGGAGTCCTAAGTCCATACTATATATAAGTCCCAAACAGTCCCTGGTCCTGCTATTAGGTGATCACCTCTATACATCAGTAATCGCGATCAGTTAGCAAGACTAACTAATTACTAAGCGCTTCCTTCTGCGCTCTACTAATCATTCTTTATCTTATCATCACGTGACTTATACTATAGTTCTTCCGTGCCGTGGGCATCCCTAGTGTTCCCGTGATCCTGCAGTACAAATGTCCTGTCCTAGTCGTCTGACGCCTAGGTGGGTTGGTTGGTTGTTATCCTTGCATAACGGGTTGTAACATTAGTATTAGTTACCCTTTCTTCTATTATTATTTCATCCTACTTTATTATTCCAAGTGGACTATCCTTTGCATTTAAGGCGCTATTCATAGAGGCAGTTATTGATTTTAACCGCAGTATCCACATATTAGTAGAGCTCTTCAGGATAGTCAAGTCGTGCAAGCTCATCCTTAACCTCTTCCTTCAGGCCTTAGTAGAATTTAGCTATTAGGGCTTCTTCTCCCCAGTTTAGCTTAGATAAAATCTATTAGAACTTAGCAGCATACTTACTAGCTAATCCCTTTTATATAAGATTAGTAAGTTTGTATTTAGTAATTTATTCTTTATCCAGGCTTCTAAAAGCTTCCTAAAGTTTCTTCTCAAACTCGCTATACTTCCCAAATACTTTCTAAGTTTCTTCATCTTATTAGTCATATAGTTTACCTAGTTAGTCTCTTATTAATAATTCAAACTAGGTGAGGGCATCTTTCCTAAGGAAGGATATAGCTTAATAAACCTTTATAGTTTTATCTTGAAATAAGGCGGCATAGTAATAAAGGTAAGCTTAGGTGCGGGTGAGAAATCCTTAAAGGGTTCCTAGCTCTCCTAAGTATAGAGTAGGTTCTAGGTATTTAGCCTTAGGTCTAAGTTAGGTAGCTAGCTGCGCGTTTTCCTATTAGAGCTAGAGAATTATATTATATATCTATTAAAGGCTTATTGCCTCCTAGGTATTTATAGGGGCTATCTAGGCCTATTAGTTATTTGCGGGTCTCAGGGCCGTGGGTTATGCGTTCCCAGCACTATTAGCTTACTACGCGTTATTATTAGGAGTTAATATAATTCCTATCTTATACTATTTAGTAGCATCAAAGGTTAACTTACTAAATAGGAGCAATTAAAGTATTATAGTTAGCTATCTAATAGTAGGGTTCTACTAATAGAAGCTAAGGGATAACACTAAGTTAATAGTATAGTCTTACTATACTATATTACTAAATAAATCTTAGGGTTCTAGGAGTATAATAATTAGTCATAATCCTCATAAGGGGGTTATAATATAAAATAAAGCTAAGAGTACCTATTGGGGTAATCACAAAGTTAATTACTAAAGAGCTATAGAAGTCTATCCTTAGGAGTCCTAAGTCCATACTATATATAAGTCCCAAATAGTCCTTTTCACCCTCATCACTAATCACCAATCAGGTACTAGTAATCGCTCAGTAACCACAAGTAAGCGCTTAGTAGTCGCAAGTAAGCGCTTAGTAGTTCTTACTGCACGCTTAGTCTTATCTTATTATTACGTAACTTATACTATAGTTCTTCCATACCGTGAGCATCCTGACGTTCCCATGATCCTGCAGTACAAATATCCTGTCCTAACCATCTGATGCCTAGGTGGTTTGGTTGGTTGTTATCCTTGCATAACGGGTCGTAACATAGGGCAGCCTAGATTTAAACCCATTTAGCTAGATAACTTTCCTGTTACAGTCAGCTATCCGACAGTAGGGTTCTACTAACAGAAGCTGAGGGATGACGCTAGGTTGACAGTGTGGTCTTGCTATGCTGTGTTGCTAAGTGAATCTTGGGGTTCCAGGAGTATGGTGATCAGTCGTAGTCCTCATAAGGGGGTCGCAGTGTAAGATGAAGCTGAGAGTACCGTTGGAGTAATCACGAAGTTGATTGCTAAAGAGCTATAGAAGTCTGTTCCTAGGAGTCCTAAGTCCATACTATATACAAGTCCCAAACAGTCCCTGGTCCTGCTGTTAGGTGATCACCTCTATGCATCAGTGATCGCGATCAGTTGGCAAGACCAACTGATCACTAAGCGCTTCCTTCTGCGCTCTACTAATTATTCTTTATCTTATTATTACGTAACTTATACTATAGTTCTTCTATGCCGTGGGCATCCCTAGTATTCCCGTGATCCTATAGTATAAATATCCTGCCCTAGTTATCTAACGCCTAGGTGGGTTAGTTAGTTATTATCCTTATATAACGGGTCATAATATTAGGTCTCCCTCTTAAAGGTCTTATCCTCAAGGCCTAACATAAGTAGGTTATTAGTCCCAGGTTAGGGATCCATTAATTATACTCCCTGGTTTTTCTATGGTGCTAATACTATGTCAGGTCGCGTTCAAAAATCAAATTCACATTCCGCCTCTACTCTTCGTTATCGCAATTATACGCTTCATATTACTGAGTTTGGTATTATTATTAACATGCCTTATTCATATTGTTGTTTGTTGGGGAAGCGTTATAAGCTTCTCCCTGGAGGTGAAGTTTGTGGTGAGTGTACTCGCTTGGGGCGTTTATGTGATGCGGCGGCTGATGCGGTTTGCGCTTATATGTGTTGTTACTATACTAGTATTTGTTATTTTGCTGATTTATTCTCTAGTTAATTAATTACTAGATGAGGCAGCTTATTTAGAGGATGCTGAAGTAGTGGAGGAGGAGGTATTATATAAAAAGGCTACTGCCTTATGTGCTACACAGGCTGAGTTAGATAAGTCTATGGCGCGGCTGGATCATTTGAGAAAGCAAAAAAGGATGGTATTTCATAAAGGTTATAAAGTTACTGAGGAGGAACTAGTAGCTTCTCCCATGCTAGAGGCTTAGTCTATAGGTGGTTTTGGCGTGGTTGATTTAGATGTAGTCTTAGGGGATTAGAATCCTAGTATTCTAAACTTTCTATTAGGTGAGGCGTCCTAGTTTGCTGGTATCCCTAATTATATAAATAGGTTAGTATCTTGTGGTCAGTCTTACTATATTGGTCTAACTATAGGATGGGGTTAAATAAACTGGGTCTTGTCTTCGCGCGTCCTCTTGGGTGCGGGTGCCGTTTGTGGTTTATTCGTTATTTGCTGTTCCCAGTATATGCAGAGTTGATCTTATGCGTGTTTGAGATTTGTGGCTAGTTCCCATATGTTATCCTCATGCCCATACCCCTTCCACTTAATAAGGTATTAGGTTTCATTCTTATCTTTAATGTAGTTAATAATTTATTTAATCTCATATTCTAGTTTATTTAATTCTATAATAATGAGGTTATTTATTTATGATCCTTATAGTGCTGGTTTGAGAAGTAAAATATGAAAGATTAGATAGCACTTTATGGTATCTAGTAGTGAGAGTTTATAGCTAATATCTAATAGTTTTTTATTAATTTGAAATAGTCTAAGTTTTTTATAGTCCAATTTATCGCTTAGTCGTTTGGTTTTGATATTTTATTGGGTGAGGTAGATGCTATCTCCCTCCTTCAGAGTTAGTCCCTTAACTCTTTTCTTGTTGGCGTATTTGCGCATGCATTCGCGCATGAATTCGAGGTCCTTAGGGAGTTCCTGTTGAATTTCTCGGATTTTCTTGATATCTGCCACAGCTTTAAGTGCTGCTAGGCCCTGTTATAGTTCTCCATATGCGGTGGGGTTAAATCTGTAGTTAAGATAGAATAGTGATTCTTTCATACTTTCTCCTACTACGCTATTGTAGGCGAATTGGGCTATTAGTAGTAGTAATACCTAATTATCTTGTTTATAATTAACGTAATAGCGTAGGTAGATTTCAAGGATTTGGTTGATTTGTTTGGTTTATCTATTAGTTTGCGGGTGAAAAGCGGTTAAGAGTTTATAATTAGATCTAAGCTGCGAGATTAGGGATCTCCAGAACTTTGAAGTGAACAGTTTATCTCTGTCTGACATAATTTCTATTGGCATGCCGTGTTAGCTGACGATAGTTTTCAGAAATGCATAACCAAGGTCTTCTGCGGTGCTTGATTCTATATATGGGATAAAGTAGGCGTATTTTATGAGTCGGTTTATAATAACCAAAATGCTATTATACTTGGTATTAGTTATTGGTTCTTTTGACTTTAGTAATTTAATAATAAAGTCTAGAGATATGGATTGCTATGCTGCTTCTGGTACTAGTAGTAGTTGAATTTTCCTATAGGGTTGATATCAGCTGGGTTTGCTTTTGGCGTAAATTTCGCAGTTTTTAATAATATTTGCTACTTCCTGTTGTGTAGTAGTTTTGTCGTAGTGTTGCTGGATGCGTTTCTATATCTTAGTAACGCCTTAGTATCCATATGCTAGGGCTGAGTGTATTTCCCTAATGGTTTTAGGGGTTATTCATCTAGTCGAGCTAGTATTAACCTTCCTAGCTATTATCAAGAGTCTTATTACTAGCATAAGGTTTCCATTCTTATCTTGTTTCAAGATAACTTGAGTTTCTTCTGGTACTGGGATGTTGTGGTCCGATTGGCGGCTGAGAGCGTCAGCTCTGCTGTTTTTGTTTCCTTTCTTATAGTTAATCTTAAAGTTGAATTTGAATAGGAATTCTAACTATCTGATTTATCGTTTGTTAAGTGCTTTTGAGGTTATGAAGTGAGAAAGGTTCTTATGGTCTATATATACCTTAACTAGGTGTTTTATTCCTAATAGTTGTGGTCTCTATTCTTTGAAGGCTTTAATAATTGCTATAAGTTCCTTATTGTATATCTAGTAGTTGAGTTTAGGTCTGCTAAACTTTTTTGATATAAAGGTAACTAGTTATAGTTAATTCTCATTATCTTATTATCTGAGTTATGCGCCTATGGCGAAGTCTGAAGCGTTGGTTTCTAATTTGAATAGTTTATTAGGGTTGGGTATAGATAGAATAATATCTTCTTCTATATATCGCTTAATTCTTTTAAAGTCGTTTTAATGTTCTTTGGTCTATTGGAAGGTATTATCTTTCTGGGTTAAGTCCTGGAGTTATTAGCTCATCTTGGCGTAGTTTCTAATGAATCTTCTGTAGAAGTTGATGAATCTGAGGAATAATTATATATCCTTGACACAAGTGGGTGTAGGCCAGTTATGGACTGCCTTGATTTTATCTTTGGATATCTGAATGATTCCTGGGGTAATAGTGAATCTAAGGAATTCGATTTCTTGTTAGTGGAATTTGCTTTTTGCTAGCTCAACTAAGAGTTTTGCTTCTTATAGTCTTCGCAATACTTCGTGCACGTGTTCCTTATGTTCTTCTAATGTTTTAGAGAAGATAAGGATATTATTGAGGTATATTATAATAAACTTATTGAGGCATTATTAGAGTGTTTTATTAATTATGGTCTGGAATGTTGTAGGGGCGTTTGTGAGTCTGAAGGGCATTATAAGCATCTCAAAGTGTCTGCATTATATTCTAAAAGCTATTTTCTATTCTTCACCTTCCTTAATGCGGATAAGGTTATAAGCTCCCTTAAGGTTAAGGGCTATAAACTAGTTCGCACCATATAGGAGGTCGCGTAGCTCAGAGATAAGCGGTAATAGGTAATAGTTTTTAATAGTAATATTATTAAGTTTCTAATAGTTAACGCATAGTCATTTCTTCCCGTTCTTCTTAGGTATAAAGAGTACTAGATACCCTGCTGGGGATGTTGAGGGTTAAATGAATCCTTTCTTGAGGTTCTCTTCTAGGTAAGCGTTAAGTGCTTCTATTTCTTCTTGATTGAGTCCATAGATTTTTTCAAATATTGGTTCTTTTCTGGGCTTCAGCTTGATCTCGTGATTATAGCTGCTATGTTCTAGTAATCTAGTATCAAGTTCTTTAGCAAATAGTTTATTATACTACCAGTATTCTGCTGGGATAGATAGCAATTAATCTTCTCTGTTGATATCTATTACTAATAACATCCTGGCGTTCGCATCCTTAATTTGTAGGTAGGCGAGGAATCTTCTTGCTTCAGTTATTTTGTGAGGTTTGTTTGAGGCGCCCTTCTTTAGCTGCTGCTTAGTGACTGAATCCTGGTCCTAATGGAGTTGGCCTGTTCTCCAATCTATCTGTGGGTTACTATCATATAACTATAGTCTTCTAAGGATAACGTTATATTTGTCTCCTATCTCCATAATATCGAAGTTTAGTCGCTTATTCCGGCCATAGATCTGCAAAAGGAGTTGCGCGGTCTCTGTATCAACGCGTCCTCCGCCGTACTGGACTTGTTCTCCTTTAACGGTGTTGAGGTCGTAGCAGTCTTCAGCTACTTTCTTATTCCAGGTTATCTGTCGTTTGTTCACTGTTCTGGGCGAAATAAAGTTTCCTTAGGCTCTGCTATCAATTATTGCGATAGTCCGTTTTCTATTAAGTTGTATTTGGACTTGTATGTGCTTGTATTGTTAAGTTTTTAGCGCTATTGCGCCGCATAGGAACCTTGTCGTGTTTGCCTGTTGTTGTTCCTTGTTAGTAGGCGAGTCTAGTTTTTTGACTGTTGACGCTGGAGTTGTCTCCACTATGCCTTAGCTTTTTCTTCCAAGTAGATTCAGCATTTGTCGTTCATGCATTAGTTCTATTCCATATAGGGGTCATTGAGACATCTCATGGGGTAGTGACGATATGGTTTGAATAATACTATATTATTGTTAATCATTTAGGCTAAGTCCCATATAGGGAGTTAGTTCTCTAGGTAGTATTACGTGATGGGTCTGGTGTTATATCTTTGAGGATAGAAGTCATACTCATACTTATTAGCTTAGTGTTTATTGCAGTAGTCCGTGAGGCACTAAGCCTAGAACATATAATAGTATTAGTTATGTATAGGGTTAAGATAGGCATGATCTCCTTTAACCTATGTTATGAATGAGAGGTTTCTTCTTTTGCGTCCAGATACACTATAAAAGGCAATTTCCTGGTCGTCCTAGTGAAGGTTAATCTCCTTCTTATAGAGGTACCTTAAGTAGTTAGCTAGCTCTGATCCAGTTCCTTTAGATGAGGTATTATCAATTTTGAATGAGGTTTATTCAATCCATTTTTCTACTTCTAGGTTTAGCTGCTATTTATTAATTATTGTAGCGGATAGTTCATTCCATTCAGCTCTTCTAGCGTAATAGAGCTTATTTCGTTATTCTCAAGAGGGCTATATCTCGTAGTTCTATATAGGTTCTCTTGCTGCTTAGTCTTTTGTTTCATTATTAATCCGCTAGATTCGCTCAGGGTTATCCCTAGCATCCTATTGTTTCACTATATAGGCTTATAGTAACCTAATCTATTATTGCTATATAACTTCTTTGGGTTGTATTCTTGCTCATAGCTTGCATGCTTGAAGTCCTTATTATAGCCTGGTAATGCGGACTTTGTTATTGATTTTAATATCCACGCCTGAGGGTGTGTGCAATATTTCGTTAAGTTGCTTGTTGGCTTTTCTCTCTATCTTTAAGTAGGTTTAGTATCCTACTACTAGGGTGCGTATAGGCGCTAGGGGGACACTAGTAGTATTATATCCTGACCTATGAGGGTTTTTTAGGTACCATCCTGCATGTTCCTTGTGGTCTGCGTGGGTTCCGCACTTATCGTTATAGTAGGTAGTCCAATAAAGTTATTTATGAGGTGTGGTTTTAATAGCGAGACTTACTTATTATTTCTCAGGTACTAGTTAAAAGCGTTCTTTCTTAGGGGATTGATATTTATAGGCTAGATGTCCCGTTTTGTTGTAGTTGTAGCATTGCTTATCTTTCTTCCAGTTGTCGTTCCGCTTGTTGTCTTTATGGGCTGCGCTGAGGTCCATAGGTCCACTATAGTATCTGTAGGCAGTAGTATACTAAGGGGCCCTGGGGTTATACCTATGGTTAGAGGTTTATTTAGCGCGGTGGTCATTACTAGGTTAGTATTAGTTACCCTTTCTTCTATTGTCATTTCGTCCTACTTTATTATTCCAAGTAGACTGTCCTTTGCGTTTAAGGCGTTATTTATAGAGGCGGTTATCAATTTTAACTATAGTATCTACATATTAGTGGAGTTCTTTGGGACGGTTAAGTCATACAAGCTCATCCTTAACTTCTTCCTTTAGGCCTTAGTAGAACTTAGCTATTAGGGCTTCTTCTCCCTAATCTAGCTTAGATGAAATCTATTAGAACTTAGTGGTATACTTGCTAGCTGATCCCTTTTATGTGAGATTAGTGAGTTTGCATTTAGCGATTTATTCTTTATCCAGGCTTCTAAAAGCTTCCTGAAGTTTCTTCTCAAACTCACTATATTTCCTAAATACTTTCTGAGTTTCTTTATCTTACTGATTATATAGTCTACCTAGTTAGTCTCTCATTAATAGTTCAAACTAGGCGAGGGTATCTCCCCTGAGGAAGGATGCAGCTTAGTGAACCTTCGTGGTTTTATCTTGAAATGAGGCGGCGTAGTAATAAAGGTAGGCTTGGGTGCGAGTGAGAAATCCTTGAAGGGTTCCTGGCTCTCCTGAGTATGGAGCAGGTTCTAGGTATTTGGCCTTGGGTCCGAGTTAGGTAGCTAGCTGCGCGTTTTCCTATTGGAGCTGGAGGATTATGTTGTATATCTGTTGAAGGCTTATTACTTCCTGGGTATTTATAGGGGCTATCTGGGCCTGTTGGTTATTCGCGGGTCTCGGGGCTGTAGGTCGTGCGTTCCCAGCACTGTTAGCTTGCTGCGCGTTGTTGTTGGGAGTTGGCATGATTCCTGTCTTATACTATTTAGTAGCGTTAAAGGTTAACTTACTAAATAGGAGCAATCAAAGTGTTATAGTTAGCTATCTGATAGTAGGGTTCTACTAATAGAAGCTGAGGGATAACGCTAGGTTAATAGTATAGTCTTGCTATACTATATTACTAAGTGAATCTTAGGGTTCCAGGAGTACGGTAATTAGTTATAATCCTCACAAGGGGGTCGCAGTATAAGATAAAGCTAAGAGTACCGTTAGGGTAATCACGAAGTTAATTGCTGAAGAGCTATAGAAGTCTGTTCCTAGGAGTCCCAAGTCCATACTATATATAAGTCCCGAATAGTCCCTGGTCCTGCTGTTGGGTGATCACCTCTATGCATCAGTGATCGCAATCAGTTGGCAAGACCAACTGATCACTGAGCGCTTCCTTCTGCGCTCCACTGATCATTCTTTATCTTATCATCACGTGACTTATACCATAGTTCTTCCATGCCGTGGGCATCCCTGGTGTTCCCGTGATCCTGCAGTACAAATATCCTGCCCTAGTCGTCTGACGCCTAGGTGGGTTGGTTGGTTGTTATCCTTGCATAACGGGTCGTAACATTTCCTAGGCTATAGAGAGCCTTTATAGATCTAAAAAAGTAAGATCTCGTAGCTAAGCCCCTTAAATTCAACGTAGTAGAGTAGTCTTTAGCACACTATACTATAATAAAGCTTTTTATAGGCTAGTACTAGCTATAATAGCCTCAAGTGCCTAAGAAACTTCAACTTCAGTATAATAAGCTATCTAGTAGTTATTATACTTTATAGAAAATCTAGTAATAATTAGATAAAGAATAGTAATATTATTTAAGTTTGAAAGTAGCGGTGTGCATTTTTAATAAGGTATTTTGAGGTGGTCCGGATGTGGGGGTGGTCCGGAAGTAGGTGTGGGACGTTATGCTGATTGCGTTGCACTTGAGTGCTAAGCGGTCACGAAAACTGAGATGCTGGAGATTTCGACTGCATCTGAATGTATCGATTCCTCAGCTATGCCTCACATCATCTTTGTAATTTGCAATTACAGGGAGACAACACATCTTGGAGGCACGATTGTAGTCGCAACTGAGACGTTGAAACCTGATGATCTGATTACAAAGGCCCTGCCGATACATAATGCCGCAATCCGTAACGCTTACCTCCCGACGCACGTCTTGAAGGATTATCGCAAGTTTCTACAATAATCCTAATTCTATCACACACGCATGCTTTATAACATTCGTACTTGCCATCATTCTGCGCGCAATGACCAAAAATAACTAGAGCGGGTGTAAAAGCGCATTTGGTTCTTTCCATTAGTTCGCTGCTATCTGAATAGCCTTCTAACACCAACAGTCGTTATCACCTCACGATGCGGGATCCATGACCCTTCTAGTGGTCCTTCGGTAAGTGGTGCTTCAGTGAGTTCATACGGGTAAAAATTTTACCGCATCCAAGCTCCGAGCATAAAAACGGTCGTAGGTGAAAATCGACCATTTTCCTGATCGCATGGTTAGGGCTCGATCAAATATTGAATGAAGCCACCTTACCAAAATACACCCTTATTTTTGGTTGCTTGGTGAATATTACATTTGAATTCCCGAGGACAGTGATAAAGACCGGTGCCGTCAGGAGAGCTTTGATACAGAATATCGGTCCTGAAGGTCTTAAGAGACAGTCGAATTTTGCGTGGCTTCTCAAATTGTGCGGAATGCTGCATGGGTGTGAAGTAAGCGTAGGACCACGTGGTCCACACGTCAACTTACTTGTCTCTTTGTGGATGACTGGACCAGTACATCCGTCTTCATAGTTGCTGCATGAATAACGTCTGCAGCATCAGGGTCATTATTTTCATCGTGGCGAGAGATGTGTCGGATGCCATTACATCCATCTTCGGGAGAGTGAAAATCTTGCTCAGCGTCGCTCGTCACGACCATAGTGCGCCGGTTTACGTCTTGGGAGTGAGGACTACTGCCAGGTTCAAGGCTTCCCAGTTCATCAGTTGCATGCTACACGCAGAATGATATTGTACGCAGAGGTTGTAAAAGCTGACCTGAGACCTTGTGAAACGGCGAAGGCTGAGCCAGCTGCGCCACTGACAGAAAAGTCGCTTGCAAACTGTACAAAGTCAAGCGCTTCTTCCGATTTCGGGCTCTTCACTAACATCCTCGACCAGATCGCATCGTCTTTGTCGGACGGGATGAAGGCGATGATCTCATTGTCCAAGTCTGCTCGTGGAAGTGGGAATCCATAGCTCCATGATGTGCCAGTGCTTTTCAAGAGCTTTGCATATCCCAAGACCTTGCGGGAAGGCTCCTGCCTCACTCCTACCTTGTCTGGACGTCAACAAAACATGGGTAAACATCGGCGAAACACAGCCAATTGGTGAGGAACTGGACAGCGCTGCCTCGCTTCGTTAGCGAAGATTCTAGCAAAAAGATAAACAACATGCTCACGCCTGACCACGCTGAGTTTCGAAGCTGAATATCCTAGTAGACTCTGTCCAGGACAGTTCCCGGATGGTTTGTAAGAAAAGTTGGTCGCTATTCGCCCACCTGGCACAACTTCCGCTGAAGATTCCCAGCTTGCCGACAGATGTGATGTAAAAAAGCTCAGTAGGTTCGGTCGAAAGCCAACTCAGTTTGCCTGCACGGTAGAACTGGGGTTGAGAATATCAAGTCATTGCAATGATTCAAGAGAAAGATAGGACTTAAGCACGGTGAACCGAAGAGGGACTTGACCCATACACTGGACCGAAGAGCAGTGCTCCTTTTATATTTGAATGCTGTGAGGAAAGAGAAAGGTTTTAATTCCGTGCCTCGATGACCCCAATAACAACAAACTATCTCAGCTGGCTGAGCCTGTACACCCTTCAACCGCTTTCGGCAAGTGCCTCCGACCAGGATGGAAGCCAATCCCCTTCACCTCACCGACGACGTCCAATATCAGCCCAGTCGATGTGCTACTATTTTTGACATAAAGCAGGTATGTCCTCATTCTGGGCACCTTCTGGTCACTACGCGTTCTATCTGTCCCCGGTTCCCGCCAGTGATTCGGTTTCATTCTCGGCTGTCTTGCCCCCCTCGGAGGGGCCCTCCTGTAGCTGGTGTCTATGTCTCCATACTCGCATATCCCATCGAGTGTGAGTGGACTGCAGTACAAAAGCGTGCGGGGTAATATCCAATCAACTCACACGTAGAGCGACCGACGCTTTTTTCTAGCGAATAACAAATTTCGTGGTTGATCAGAATTGGAGAAAGACTGGAGGTCTAAGTACTGCAGTCCACTCACACTCGATGGGATATTGCGGACAGATACTTTGAGAAGTCTGCCACGATAGAAAAGGTCTCGTGCATCGGTGATTAGCTCCCTGGAGTACCACTTCAGTGACCCCATTGATCCTATGGCCCGGCCGATCAGATAACTACGGTGAAGATTCGGCGACGAATGCTGCCCCACCGGCATCAAACGATGATAGTGTTCGGTGATTCTGAGCAGGCTGTAATTTTATTTCGGAGCCATTGAACAAGGTCAAGGACACACGGAACCAACTGGGGCGGTTTCCGCAAGGTCCAACTCCACTCAACAGCATGGATTGCAAATCTACTCTTGCGATTCAGGATTAGGCCTTTGCCATAAATAACTGGCAGCGTCTATGACCTTTCTAAAGGTACGAGTTGATCTCCTGCTCTTTATTTTTTAAGATCCCACCTTCCACGCCTTCTCACTGCGCCCTCCCCCGTCACTGACATTTCTTTTGCGCAAAATATCGGTTTTCTTCATAGTTGTCCGGCTATCGAATATTTATGGCAGACTCTCAGCATCCGTCGTCTTTTCCAACGATCACAGCCCTTCAGCAGGAGCTCGAATACAATTTTGACCTACAAGGATGTGACGAATCCAGTGATCTCGTTAAATACTCTAGTATGGCATTCCAAAGGGTCCCGGGCTTACCTGGCCGTGGTTTTGTTGACTTGAAGTCCCAAATACACCAGGGTGCAGTGAGGAAGATGACTTCTGAAGCGTTATAGCGACGCTTAAATGTTTGCTATGATGAAAAGACAGCATTTGGCACTAAGACTTACATACTCGAACGATCAAGCTCGTTATATGGCTTCAAGATCAAATCTCTGACACTACTGATCATTACATCAGAGAAACATGCAGTCATCACGAACCACCAATAATGAAATAAAGGAGTTGGTTTTAGTATCAACCCATGATCCCATTGCGAACTCTTCTTTGGACCCATTTTATACGAATGGCAATGGAGTCCGATGGTCGAGCAGAACACATAAAACGCTTCATGAGCAGAAGAATCCCCTGACTTTTGAGTTCTTTCTCCAACTGTTCTGAGCAGGCACAAAAAAAGGAAAAAAAGGCTTTCTCAATCGCGATCAGGAACATTAACAGTACCATCAGGGTCGGCCAAAATTTGCTATGGTGTCGTCAAATAGCAAACCCACCAACACTCGCCAGTCCGCCTTTTGCGAGAATAGAAAGCCATCGAAGAAGGAAAGAAGATAGGTGCGGCGTCATTCGCCCAAGCTTCGTCTTTAACAAAACGAAGTCAGGGGTTTGTTGCGACAGGGGCGGTGCATGCACCACCATAGAAAACAAGAGTACGCAAAGGCGAAGTCTACCCGACTCCGAAGAATTCCATAGCTGTAGGATGATCTCCTGAACGACGTTCCTTGACTCAATGAGAATTTGGATGGAATATGCCAGAAGACTTTGTTGACAATGCACACAAGGCGGACATCAACATTGCAAAGGTTCTAATCCATTAATCACGCATCAAACACGGCTTTCAGTCGAGCCCATGGCTGAGGACAAGGCCGTTATCCAGAAGGCGGACGCTGCGCATTATGTGCATGAAAGAGTTTGAGGGGGGGAAAGATCGCTTGCTAGATTTGTTCGTGAAAGCATCTCGAAGACTGGACATCGTTGTCAGACACTAGGATATATTGTTACCGAGGTGATGGCTGACCACGACGGAGACAAAAAGACCTTGGGTGGGCTTCGTTTAGAATTCTTATGGCTCATGTATTCTGGCAGGCTGAGTGCGCCCTTGTAAATTCTCGTTTTTTTTTCCTTGAAAGGCCCTCGCCTTTAGAACTTCTTTAAACGACGAGCAATTGACACCTCAAGGCCATCCTGACTTAGAAAAACATATTTAACCATCGTTCCTTCCATGAAAGCCAAACAGATGCGTCATATAATATGTGAAGTTTTGATTGACGGATCGATTAAATCATTTGCAACAGAGTACTTGTTCTTACTTCTAGCATACACCACTTACTTGACCTGATGTCTCCCACTTCGAGTGCAATATCCCATCGACTGCTGCATGACGCCAGTACATCGAGTACCCAGAATTTCTCCAATTCTGGTCTCACTGAATTTTTTAACTCTCTCAAAAAAAGTGTCGATCAGTCGGAATAATATTTCATTAGCTGTACCCCGCACAGGTACGTACTGAGCGTCATGCAGCAGTCGATGGGATAATTATCCTCCATGTTGATTAGAAAGATTAGTGAGACTGCATGAACCCCAAGAAAATGAGGCTTAGACCTAACGCCAACGGACAGAAGTCCATAACCAACAATAAGAGTTTGAGAGTCGACAGCAAAATTCGGGAACTGCGATCGTTTGCTGGTCGTGACTCTCCTGAGGGCGTGACTACTTACGCCGTAGTATCCCATCGAGTGCGAGATGACGTCGGTACAAGCATAGCCCTTTTTTCTCCAAATCGGCCCCTTTGAGAGCTTCTGATTCGCAGAAATAAGTGGGATTAAGTGGGATGGAATCCGCTGCTACCCCGCATACGCTTGAGCCGACATCAGCTCGCACTCGATGGGATAACCCAGACTGCAAGACTCAAATAAAGGGTCTGCATCGACGGTGATCACCAAGCGACGGTTGTAATTATCGCAAGTCTGGTTTTTTTTGTTTTCGTTTCTTTGATTTCTTTTCTTTTATGAGGATAGTTAGCGAGAGTCGCGCGCGCGCTCCAGTGTACAGATGATGGCAAACCGGTGTCCGCTTACTCTGTACGTAGGCTCATTTTGGATTCAGTATCACTTTAATGGAGACCCCACATTTTGTTTGCATGGAGCATTGGAGGCTGCCGCAGCCATCATGAGATGGTCGAAGAGGCCCACCTCAGCAGTACTTAACTTCCCAAACTTTGAGAATGTGTGCAAAAGAGGAAACGACATATTCTTCAATAAGTGGTGAATTGCCTGAATGAAATGCAATCGCAGGGAAGCCACAAACCGTGTGCTGTACGGAGGCGTCTTGCCGTGATCCAAGGCCAGTTCGGGAGGGAGTGTTGCATCCCAGTCTTTCAACCTGTCAAAACTCTGTGAACATTGCTTACGAATGTCTTCTCATGAGGGGAGTGAATCTTGTAGGTGTGACCTAGTAAAAGTCCTGTCATGTGGGCTAGAGGGGACCTGTAACAACTTGACGTTTGGATATGGAGGTACTGAGGAAGATGGGAAGGTGACCCAAAGGATTTGGGTACTACGAGACTATTGCTGGGGGTGCCGGTGCGGGACCACACTGGGACGGACAGTCGGGAGTTCACACTAACGTTACAAATACTCGGATTACTGCCCTAGAGGTTCTAGAAAAGCGTTATCTAGTTCTATTACGCGAGTTCTCTATAAGACACGATAGCGGAGGGCGTGGGAGAAGACGAGGTGGGGATGGCTACGTCCGTGATATCAAGTTCCGCAGACCTATACAAGTGAGCATCCTCTCTGAGAGGCAAGTGATCCCATCATACGGCATAGCTGGTAGAGAAGAAGGACAACGAGGAGTAAATCTGTGGGTCCGCAAAGACGTAATAGATGGCGCAGTAAGGACTATAATATCAGTTTGGGTGGAAAGGCTACGGTGGTTATAAATACTAGTAACTGCATTATTATTAAAACTCTAGAAGGAGGGGCAAGACTTCATCCCTAATGACAAGTCCTTTGCAGGCCAGCCTAAGGTTAATGCTAACTACGCCTTCTCCCACCTCTCGCGAGCTAATAGAAGCGTTGGGAATAGAGAATCTGCTGCTGCTTCTAACTGAGATTTTATTTATAGTATCTATATTAAGGCAATCTCAAGCATATGGTTTATTGAATGGAGGGACGCACAATATATGCATTTATATTCAACACCATAGCCTTGCATTTCGAAGTATATTTAAACCTGCAGTAACTTATTAATCTCTTCTATTATATAAATAGTATCTCTCCAACTTGATAACGAATTTCATAATTATTAGGCATTAAAGTAACAAGTTTTTAGTGATTCTTCCTTCCTGAAGTTCATTCGATATAGGAGGCAGGAAGTTGAGTGAGACTCCAATAGGACCCCTAAGGGTTAGGACTTTGCACTAAATAACGCCATCTAAGAGAAGCCTCACTTTCTATCCCAAACTCTAACGTCGCCACCAGATATAACATGCATTCTTTCCCGGTCCAAAATCCCGCTTCATCATCAGCGATTTTAGCTGCAGCTTCAGGCGTTAATACAGTAGCAATAAATCTATTGGATGCGGCCTTGTCTTCGAAGTCTATGGTCACGATAACATTGTAGGATATTTCCTTAGTATTGCCTGCTGCTAGAACTGGCTTGTTGTTATTCCCGTGCTGAGGATACTATCTGGTGTATTTGAGGGCTATTGCGTCTCCGCATATATCCTCTACTAAATACATATGTTGCTCGTAACGTTACTTGAATTCGGCATGCGAGATTCCTTCCTTACGACCAGCAAGAACCATCAAAGTATAGCCCATCGTTATGCTAAAGGCATTTAGGGGCAAATATAGTTTCTCGAAGCCGGTTATTGAGGGACGGAGAATTGTAGTAGTGAACGATATGCTTGGTTGCTATAGAAAATTTTGAAATTAGTGGTGTCGCGCCTTTGACTGCCTCACGATGACCTGGTGTATACTATCTTAATTATACTCCCAGCTCATCTTGCTATCAAAGAATCGAAACAAGTCGATTTTTCAAGTATATTCCATATGTTTCTTTCATTTTCGGAGCGACCGTCGTGCTTAGTCTGAAAGTCCGAGGCATGACGTACGAAAGTCTAATAGCAGCCATGATTGACGCCAGAGCTACGATACACGACGCTGAATCACCCGTGGACCGCTGATCCGGTCCGCTCGCACCTCCGCAGGTCAGATCCCATTAGCGCTATCAAACTCCGCACCCGCATTTTGCCTCGCTCTCCGCCTGCAATGACCAATTACTGCGAGATTACCTGCATTATGCGGTAAAACAAAGCTCATATGTACTGCTGACTCTCATGTGCCTGGTTAAGTGTAGAAAATTCAAGGAGCGAATGATGAAGGCATGTTTTTCCCCTTACTAGAACTTCACTGAATTGACTATCATATTCGTACTACACTGATGAAGTGTCAAACCTGTAGCTCGTAAACCTTTTCCACTAACAACGAAAGCTGCCTTCACATGGACGCGGAAACGATCTTTTTCTAATCAACAAATAATTTCAAATCATCCCTAGAGCTCTCTTACGGGCCTCGAATGCCTGCTGGACCAATGTGATATTCGAAGCTACCTCGAAAGCATGCGGCAAACCCTGCCAAATATGGAGTTCGACTTCGACCTCGTCCGCAGCCAGCTTAACAGCGTACGCAATATCTTCCGAAAGAAACAAGTCCAACTGTCCCACGTCAATATAAGCAGGGGGAAGACCCGCCAAATTCTTGGCCCTTCCCGGCGCGGCATAGATCGAGACATTTGCCTTCGGGTCGCCGGCGACATCGTCTCCGAGGACTGCGGCCCAGCTAAGCTCGTTGGCGCTCTCCGTCCACAGTAGAAACTTTGAATAGGACGAGTTATTTGGGAGTCGAGTTCTGTCATCAAGCATCGGGCAGACCAGAATCTGTTTGGCGATGGGTGGCTCCAAAGCACGGTCTCGAGCCAAGAAGGCTGTAGCGGCTGTGAGTCCGCCGCCAGCGGAACTTCCCATAATTGCGATGCGCTTATTGTCGATATTGTATTTCGTAGCATGTTCAGACAGATACTTGAGGCCAGCATAAACGTCCTCGGTGAGGTTAGGGCCTGTTTGTTCTGGTGCAAGGCGATATTCCACCGCAAAGAAGTCGAGCCCGTAGAGATCGACATACCTAGCAATATCAGGGGCAGTTTTCTCGGCGCTTCCGCCGACTATGCCGCCGCTATGGACATACAGCACAGCGGGCTGGTCGGTGGAGCTCTGAGTCTTGTCGGCGTGGGTAGAATGAAGAAGATTGAGGGAGGTGCCATCGTATGTCTCAAAGGGAATTTCGGTCTGCAAAATGTGATCAGGGATTGGAAAAGAGTAAAGTTGATCTATCAAGTTGTTGGTGTAATTATGAACCTCAAATACGTCTCTGAAAGGTGTAGGGGGCGCTGGAAGGTTAAAGCCGGCAATGAAAGCCGCAAACTCGGGATCGTATTGCAGATTTGACAAGTCTATTATTGGGAAGAAAGCTGATTTCAGTGAGTTGGTTGTTTTTCATTAACGTCCCACACCTACTTCTGTTACAGTCAGCTATCCGACAGTAGGGTTCTGCTAATAGAAGCTGAGGGATGACGCTAGGTTGACAGTATAGTCTTGCTGTGCTGTATTGCTGAATGAATCTAGGGGTTTAAGGAGTATAGTGATTAGTTATAGTTCTCATAAGGGGGTTATAGTATGAGATGAAGCTGAGAGTACCTATTAGGGTAATTATGAAGTTAATTGCTGAAGAGCTATAGAAGTCTGTTCTTGGGAGTCCTAAGCCTATACTATATATAAGTCCCAAATAGTCCTTTTACTCTTATTACTAATTACTAATGAGGTATTAGTGATCGCTTAGTAACTGCAGGTAAGCGCTTAGCGGTTCTTACTAAGTGCTTAGTGATCCACACTATATGCTCAGTCTTATCTTATTATTATATAACTTATACTATAGTTCTTCTATATTATGAGCATCCTAATATTCTTATGATCCTATAGTATAAATATTCTGCTCTAGCTATCTGATGCTTAAGTGGTTTAGTTAGTTATTATCTTTATATAACGGGTTATAATATTAGGTCTCCCTTCTAAAGGTCTTATCCTTAAGACCTAATATAAGTAGGTTATTAGTCCTAGGTTGGGGATCTATTAATTAT
>JAXCEF010000703.1:0-20047 GCA_037178605.1 Colletotrichum euphorbiae | reverse complement strand
AGCTATAAGTAAGAATATAACCTAAAGAAGTTATATAGTAATAATAGATTAGGTTACTATAAGCCTATATTAAGAGATAATAAGATGCTAGGAATAACCCTAAGCGAATCTAGTAGATTAACAATAAGACTAAGAACCAAGTAATAAAAGAACCTGCGTGGAACTATAAGATATAGCCCTCCTAAGAACAACGAGATAAGCTCTATTACGCCAGAAGAGCCAAACGGAATAAACTTTCTACTATAATAACTAATAAATAATAACCAGACTTAGGAATAGAAAAAAAGATTAAATAAACCTTATTTAAAATTAAAACACCTTATCTAAAGAAACTAGATTAGAACTAATTAAGTACTTAAGATCCCTCTATAAGAAAGAGATTAACCCTTATTAAAATAACTAGGAGATTGCCTTTTATAGTATATCTAGATATAAAAGAAGAAACCTATTATTTATAATATAGATTAAAGGAGATTATATCTATCTCAACCCTATATATAACTAATACTATTATATATTCTAGGCTTAGTACCTTATAGACTACTGCTATAAATACTAAGCTAATTAGTATAAATATAACTTCTACCCCCAAAGATATAATAATAGGCCTATTATATAATACTACCTAGACAACTAACTCCCCATATAGGACTTAGTCTATATAATTAACAATAATATAGCACTATTTAAACTATATTATTACTACCCTATAAGATATCTTAATAACCCCTATATAGACTGGAACTAATATATAAGTAGTAAATACTAAATCCACTTAAAAGAAAAAGCTAAGGCATAGCAAAAACAACTCTAGAGTTAATAGTTCAAAAACTAAACTCACTTACTAACAAGATACAACAACAGGCAAAAACAACAAGGTTCCTATATAGCGCAATAGCACTAAAATCTCAATAATATAAATATATATAAGTCTAGATCAAACTTAATAGAAGATAAACTACTATAATAATTAATAGCAGAGCCTAAGGAAATTTTATCTCGCCCAGAATAATGAACTAATAACAGATAACCTAGAACAGAAAAGCAGCTGAAAGACTACTATAACCTCAATACTATTAAAGAAGAATAAGTCTAGTATGGCGGAGGACGCATTAACACGGAGACCGCGCAACTCCCTTTACAGATTCATAGCTAGAATAAGCAACTAAACTTCAATATTACAGAGATAGGAGACAAATATAATATTATCCTTAGAAGACCATAGTTATATAATAATAACCTATAGATAGATTAGAGAATAAGCTAACTCTATTAGGACTAGGATTCAGTTACTAAGCAGTAGCTAAAGAGGGGCGCCTCAAATAAACCTCGCAAAATAACTAAAGCAAGAAGATTCCTCACCTACCTATAAATTAAGAACGCAAACGCCAGGATATTATTAGTAATAGATATCAATAAGAAAGATTAATTACTATCTATTCTAGCAGAATACTAGCAGTATAATAAGCTATTCGCTAAAGAACTTAATACTAGATTACTAGAGCATAGTAGCTATAACCACAAAATCAAGCTAAAGCCTAGAAAAGAACTAATATTTAAAAAGATCTACGGACTTAATTAAGAAGAAATAGAAATACTTAATGCTTACCTAGAAGAGAATCTCAAGAAAGGATTTATTTAACCCTCAACATCCCCAGCAGGGTATCTAGTACTCTTCATACTAAAGAAGAATAGAAAGAAACAACTATGCGCTAACTATTAGAAACTTAATGACATCACCATTAAGAACTATTACCTATTACTGCTTATCTCTAAGCTATGCGACCTCCTGAAGGCGAAGAATAGAAAACAGCTTTAAGAACGCAACGCGAATACTTTGAGATGCTTGTAATGCCCTTCGAACTTATAAACGCCCCCATAACATTCCAGACCATAATCAACAAAACACTCTGATAATGCCTCAATAAGTTTGTTGTAGTATACCTCAATAATATTCTTATCTTCTCTAAGATATTAAAAGAACATAAAAAGCATATATATAAAGTACTTTAAAAACTATAAGAAGCAAAACTCTTAGTTAAGCTAGCTAAAAGCAAGCTAGCTAAAAGCAAATTCCACTAATAAGAAGTCAAATTCCTCAGATTCACTATTACCCCAGGAATTATTCAAATATCCAAAAACAAAATCAAGGCAGTCCATAACTAGCTTATACCCACTTATATTAAGGATATATAATTATTCCTCAGATTCATCAACTTCAACCAAAAATTCATTAGAAACTACGCCGAGACGAGCTAATAACTCTAGGACTTAACCCAGAAAGACAATATATTCTAATAGACTAGAGAATACTAAAACGACTTCAAGAGAATTAAGCAACATATAGAAGAAGATAGTATTCTATCTATTCCCAACCCTAATAAACTATTTAAATTAGAACCTAACGCCTCAGATTTCACTATAGATATATAACTTGAATAATAAGATAATAATAATTAACTATAACTAGTTACCTTTATATTAAAAACGTTCAGTAGACCTAAACTTAATTACTAAATATATAATAAGGAACTTATAGTAATTATTAAAGTATTTCAAGAATAGAGACTATAACTATTAGGAGTAAAAAATCTAGTTAAGATATATATAAACCAAAAGAATCTTTCGTATTTCATAACCTCAAAAGCACTTAATAAATGATAAATCAGATAATTAGAATTCCTATCCAAATTTAACTTCAAGATTAACTATAAGAAAGGGAACGAGAATAGCAGAGCTAACACCCTTAGCCGCCAACCGGACCACAGCATCCTAATACTAGAAGAAACTTCAGTTATCTTAAAACAAAACAAGAATAAAAACCTTATACTAGTAATAAGACTCTTAATAATAGCTAGGAAGGTTAATACCAGCTTAAGTAGATAAATAACCCCTAAAACTATTAGGGAGATACACTTAGTACTAGCATATAGACACTAAGGCATTACTAAGACATAGAAACACATCTAATAATACTATAATAAAACTACTATATAATAGGAAGTAGTAAATACTATTAAAGACTATGAACCTTGCGCTAAGAGTAAACCTAGCTAATATTAACCCTATAGAAACATTTAACTACTACTAGTACTAGAAGTAGTATAGCAATCTATATCTCTAGACTTTATTATTAAACTGCTAAAGTTAAGAGAACTAATAACTAATACCAAGTATAATAGTATTTTAGTTATTATAGACTAACTTACGAAATACGCCTACTTTATTCTATATATAGAATTAAGCATTATAGAAGACCTTAGTTATATATTTCTAAAAACTATTATTAGCTAATACGGCATACTACTAGAAATCGTGTTAGATAGAGATAAATATTTACTTCGAAGTTTTAGAGATCCCTAATCTCGCAGCTTAGATCTAAGCATAAACTTTTAACTGCTTTTTATCTATAAACTAACAGATAGACCAAACAAATTAACTAAATCCTTAAGATCTATTTATGCTATTATATTAATTATAAATAAAATAATTAGGTATTACTACTACTAATAGCCTAATTCACCTATAATAGTGCAGTAGGAGAAAGTACGAAAGAATTACTATTCTATCTTAACTATAGATTTAACCCCACTATATATAGAGAACTACAATAAGGCCTAGCAGCACTTCAAGCTGTAGCAGACATCAAGAAAATTCGAGAAATTCAGCAGGAACTTCCTAAAGACCTCAAATTTATATACAAACGCATATATAAATATACTAACAAAACAAGAACTGAGGGACTAACTCTAAAGAAGGGAGATAGTGTCTACCTCACCTAATAAAATATTAAAACTAAATAACTAAGCAATAAATTAGACTATAAAAAACTTAAACTATTTTAAATTAATAAAAAGCTATTAGATATTAGCTATAAACTCATACTACTAGATACTATAAAGTGCTATCTAATCTTTTATATTTTACTTCTCAAACTAGTACTATAAGAATCGCTAATAAATAACCTCATTGTTATAGAATTAAATTAATCAGAATAAAAATCAAATAAATCATTAACTATATTAGAAACAAAAATAAAACCTAATACCTTATTAAATAGAAAGGGTATAAATATAAGAATAATATATAGGAACTAACTATAAATCTTAAATACACATAAGAATAACTCCACATATATTAGGAACAGTAAATAATAAATAAACTATAAATAGCACCTACACCTAAGGGAATATATAAAAATAAAGCCTAACTTATTTAACCCCAACTAATAATTAGACTAATACAATAAGACTAACTATAAGACGCTAACTTATTCATATAACTAGGGACACTAGCAAACTAAAATACCTCGCCTAACAAAAGGTTTGGGGTGCTAGAATTCCAATCCCCTAAGACTATATCCAAGTCCACTACACTAAAACCGCCTATTAATTACGCCTTATAGACTAAAAAACACTCAGCAGAAGGACTCTCCCATACTTTATCCTCCCCAGCTACTATAGAAGTTTCTTTATAACTCTTCTTAAACACTATCCTCTTAGCCTTATAAACGCGATCTAGCTTTATAAGCGCCTCATTTACTTTAGCCTGCGCCTTCTATAGCGCTTCTATTCTCTTCTAAAATAGTTCCTTAGTCTCCTCCTCCTCATTATCTAGATACTGAGATTTAACTATTAGGTGTTCTACTATAAAGCGAATTAGTAATAAAATAACTAGAAAAGAAAAATTATAAACATTAGCAGATTGCATTATTAGAAGCATTATATAAACGATAATTGCCGCGAATAGCAACACATTCTCCACAAACTAAGGACCCAGGCAACATCTTACAATATAAGCCCTTAGAATAATAATAATAATAGTATGATATAACTCTAAACCTATTCTCCACAATATTAGAGAATAATAATAATAATAGAACGTAGAGATTATAGGATTTTCAGTAATACAACCTAATATAGTATTAGTATTATAAGTAAAATCAGGACGCATAATTAATAGATTCCCAACCTAGGACCAACAACCTACTTATATTAGGTCTTGAGGATAAGACCTTTAGAGAGAGAACCTAATATTACAATCTATTATATAAGGATAACAGTTAGCTAACCCACTTAAGTATTAGACAGCTAGAACATAATATAAGTACTACAGGATTATAGGAATAATAGGATTGACTTAGGACGGAAGAACTATATTATAAGTTATATAATAATAAGATGGAACTAAGTATATAGTATAGATCACTAAGCGCTTAATAAGAGTAACTAAGCGCTTACCTATAATTACTAAGCAATGCCTAATATCTAATTAGTAATTAGTAGTAAGGATAAAAGGACTATTTGGGACTTATATATAGTATAGACTTAGGTCTCCCCAAGGACAGACTTCCATAGCTCTTCAGCAATCAACTCCGTAATTACCCTAACCGATACTCTCAGCTTCATCTTACACTATAACCCCCTTGTGAGGACTATAACTAATCACCATACTCCTTAAACCCCAAGATTCATTCAGCAACACAGCACAACAAGACCATACTATCAACCTAGCGTCATCCCTTAGCTTCTATTAGCAGAACCCTACTATCAGATAGCTAACTATAACATTTAAATACCTTGTAATAGTTTTACTAACTTTCAAATTAGGTATTTAGACTAAATTAGTTAGATATTTGCTTAAATAATTGAATCTATCCTATTTTACTAGCTAAATACTTGAATTATACCCCCGGATTTGATTTGTTTAATCGGGATGCTGCGGTGGGAGTTGAGTATCTTTGTGGATCTTATCCTGCGCTTGGGAAGGGTCGAGCCCAAAGATCTCACTATGCTCGTTCACGACTCGCGATGAAATCCCAGGGTTCTTCGAGAGGAGGCAATAGCAGTAAATCAGTGTGCTACTGGTCATGTCGTGGCCAGCAAGCCAAAAGAAACTCACCTCTGAAGTGATGATCTTTTTGATGGCCGCGTTGGTGTCGTCCGCACTCTTTCCCCCTAGTACCTACTTCCTTGACATACTCATCGATGAAAAGAGACGCTATAGATTTGGACCGATATTCGCTGGCTGTTGCCCAAAGTGTTCTGAAAGGCGCTTGTCAATCTCTGCGGCGATATGTTGGTCTAACCGTCTGCCGTTGGACTATTTTATGAGTTGTGGAATGGTGACGAACCTCTTCGCAGGGTTGAAGGCCGCTAAGAACGATGTCCATTCGATCTGCCTGCGGAGTGCTGTCGCCAGTGGGTGGTCTCGGACTTGGTGACGAAGCCTCATGGACGGTCTCAGCCACATCATACATGTTCCTCGATCAACCTCCAAGTGACGACGACATCCGAGTTCTATGAGAGAACAGAGCCCATTACAATCCGACATTGAATCTCTGCGCCTCACAAACAGACGAAGGTCAGGAAGAGCAAATATTGTTTTATAAAGATCCGTACGCGTAAAGTATGCTCATCCAGAAAGAACCTACGAAACCTTTGGGCTTGGCAACCGGGCAGAAGCCAAGGTCGAGCATCGCAAGCGCATACTTCAACACCAAAGCTTTGTACGAAGCTGGAATTCCTCTTATCGTAGGAACGGACGCTGCGGGTAAAAGGTTTGGCTTGCCGTATGGTTTGGGCATGCATATGGAGATGCGAACTCTTGTGAAAGAGGTTGGCATGTCTCCGATTGACGTTCTCAAGTCAGCAACTTCAATCACAGCCGATCGCTTCAAGTTTCATCATTCATAATTGTGACAGAATCGAAGCTGGGAGGAACGCGGACTTGTTTCTGGTCGTGGGGGATGTCTTGGAAGAACAAGCAACTACGGAGGGGCGGTGTTTACCTATCGTAGCTATTTGGAGGGAAGGGTATTTGCATCTGCAAGTTGATTTACTTTGATGCCACCTTGTCATCAACTGCTAGCCGCGCGAAGGATTCGCCAAGTGAACTTTCCAAATATTAAAGCCGATGTATTCAAGAGTCACTCTTCTTCGAAAGCTTGGGCCTTCTAATTCTCTTGTTCTCGTCAGGAGAAACGGCGCCCATGAGAGTTTTGTAGAGATCTCCGTCAAAATCCGTTGTGTCCAAAATATCACTACGACACGATCAATATTAATTCCGGGCGGAGACCGTCGTGGAAAGAACTTACTACTCAATTTCGTCTTCCAATTCATCGTCCAAGGCCCGCAGACGAGATCCACCAAGTTTATCCTCTGTTGTTGGAGCTTTATGGAAGAAACGTATAAACTGTACCCCTACCCACTTAAGCTGCTCGTTTCTTTCGCGTATGTGTTTCACCATTCGGTTGATCGAATGGTCAACTCCGCAAAATTGGTCCTCGTTCTCAGTATTCCAATGCCCATTGGTGAGCACGTAGATGGAAACCGGCTTCGGGTTCTGGATAACCTTTGTGGCAATCGCGTCCAGACTAGAAGCCATGTCGCAATATTCAGAGGTGAAAGGCATTGTTCTGATCTTATCTTGAAGTACTCGGCTTGTTCTTGATGTAACCGGCGGTTTCGCTGACGTGAAAAAAAGGTCGAATGAGTTTGGGTCGACGCGCCCACATTTGAGTATGTAGCAGAGTACACGACACGTCCTTGCTACGGCCGGCTGATGAGCTATCATGGACTTTGAATCGTCAACGAGAAATAATCATTTAGCTCATTAGTCGAATTCTCTCTATAGCCGTCCCAGAAGATAACCCTACCTGATCTCGTCCATTTTCTCCTTTTAGTTTGTCGACAGCTTCTTTCAAACGTGGAAACGCGCTAAACAGACGCCAGCTTGAATCTCGACGCAGCATCGATGGTAGCCTGTCTTTGTCTAGAAGGCATGTGTTCCAGACCCCCTCGACAGTGATAGGCGGTGGCAACTTTTGGCTTTGGGGGCCTGGGAGCTCATGGCGGTTGTCTGTCCTCCCATTTGAAAGTGAGCAATAGCCAGCTTCGCCATAAGTCTTGTTGCTTGGCCTTGATGACGCACTTTCTTGGAGGGAGAAAGGTCTCGGATTTGACAGTCCCGATGGACCAGCCTCGGTTAACTTCAAAACTGGTGGTGAGTATTTGATATCCAAGTCTCCCACGGCCGTTGTTTCCGAGGCGACACTATCGTTGTCTTCGTCTTTACTGCGCCGAAAGGGCATCAATCCCTCAGCATCGGCAGCTGAAGACGCGCGCTTTCTTCCAAGGACGTTGCCCGCATAGCAGTTCTGCGAGATTCCTAGTTCCTTTCCTAGTCCTGAGTGCTCGTATGGTGCACAATTTGGACACCGAGAGAACGAATTTCGTCTCGGGTTGTGGTTATGTGAGAAGGGGTACTGTAAGACTGGAAACCCCGGTTGATCCTGCGGTTGCTGCTCCGGTGAGACCATTATGCTAGGTATTGTGTCTGAAGTGAATGATTGTGATCTGGGAAGAGTGCCGAAATCTCCAGTGCCGAGTTCCATGCGACGTGAGTTTTTTTCAACATCTGGCAATGTTTTTCGAGCAATCCTCGGCGCTTTCTGCTGATTGCTGTTGTCAAGAAATTGGGTGTCCAGTTGAGTCAGGAGGCGGATGGGTTCGCTTTTGTGCGTGTGTAAATGAGGAGGAGTATTGAACCACTCCTGCAGAATCGCCGAAGCAGTAGCTCTCTCTATTGGCTCCGGCTTGAGCATACGCTCTAGGATGAGCTTGCTTACCCGTTCGTACCAGGCAACGGAGTCTCCGGCCGCATTGACGGCATCTTGATGCCACTTTTCCACGACACCTAGAAGACAATCTCCGTCGTGAAAGGCCCCCACGTGAAGTCCACCTCTCAAGCCTATCTTTCTAGTTGCTTCCGCTCGCGCTGCCTGGTATCTCGAGCGTCCATGTTCCCCCCAAATACACCATACCATGGCTTCGCTCAAAATGCCCCCCAGCGACCAAACGTCGCTATAGCTCCGGATCCCTTTTGCGTCGCCTTCATCTTGGTTCGCCTCAGGACCACCTGTAATCGAACCTTGTCAGCACATAGAGAAAGGTGGCATAAGTGGTATAACTTGCTGTACATCCCGTTACCTGCTTGATCCTTGGCGTCCCGGTCAAGTCCTTGGTTCTTCGTTTTTCGTATGTGACTTGTGCCCAGATCGACGAGCTTGAAGGTAATGTCATACTCTTACATTCTGCCGGAAGCAGCGTTGCATACGAGGATGTTCTGGGGTCGAATATCTTGATGGGTACTACGCAAAGGTAAGCTTGAATATAGCGCGAGCATTGAACATTAAGTCGCACCCTCTTAATATCCAAGACCCCTTCGAGGATCTTCTACTTTCCGTTAAATCATGTAAGTGTTTCAAGCCTTTGAACAGACCCATGAGGCTGTTCCAGAACTTTTCACGATCGATTTGGCTTTGCGGGAGAGGGTACGTCTCAAACAGGGACATGAGTGTCCCACCGTTGGCATATTCCAACATAATAGTCCGAAGGCCTGAAGTCTCGAATGAACCGAAGTATCTCGTGATATGATCAAATGCACTTTCATGAGAAAGTTGTGAGTACAAGTCTACCTCATTCTTGTACTGCTCTATGGTTTCATCGTTGTTGTTAGCGCTAAAGACCTTTAAAACAACGGTCTGGGATGGTTAATCAGTTAGAAGGCCTAAGTACGATCAAAATTTGCGATATAACCCACAGTTCGATCAAAGCACTCTGAAACATTAAGTCTCACTTTGTACACGTTGACCTTCTCTTTGACGGGTGGGTTGATCAGGTCTTTTCCGATAATGGGGATGATGTGGTAGGGCGATAGACGCCTTTTATAGGGCCTTGGCTCTGTTCTCATGTTGAGCGAGAGGGGGGAGAATTTCCATTGATACTTCTGGAAGTCGTCGAAGAATCCCAATACGGAGGGAGCCATGCCGGAAAGCGCCGGGGAAATAGCGACGTACGGTACCTGAGGGTCCGGGAGAGTTGCTTCTATGAACATGATGATATGCTCAGGCCGCCCAATGTACGTCAATATGGAGAAGACAATCAAGTAGCTCTGTCTTATCGTTGAAGGGGGCGCTCTTATTCTTTCTTTTGGATCGCACAAGACGTGCTCTATCTTGTCTGCCGTCCAATACATGTCGAGTGCCGAACGTGGAACGAATGGTACGCGGTCGTTGTAACCATTCCGACCGAAGCAGTCGTTTCTCTCGACGTAGTCAGAGATGTACTGCTGGAACTCTCGAACCCCAACATCGGAGTCCATATTGGTCAGAAGTCGAGTTCAGGGGAGGGAGGGGCCAGCAGCTATTAGGCAATCAATCGCTCGTAAGTTGTAACAAAAACGGCCAGAACTCGCTTTGAAGCAAAGAGATCAGTTCAACGGATCAGAATGTGCAAACGAACTTCCGCAAGGCCGTTCCGGGCGTCTCGAAAGCGTAGGTCGTTGGTGGGTGTCGCAATGGCCTGCCTGGTGGCGGAGGATGCTTCTGCGTTCTACTTTTATTCCCAGCCCTCTTGCTCTGGCGAACCGCCAGAGGCAGCCAGTGGCTTGGAACAGAATGTGGCTGGCACTTCTAAGCGGCTGATCCTGGCTGCATTGGAAAAGGAATGAATGAGAGCGGGGAATCGACCGGTGCAAATACAACGTTGGGTCGGAAGGCCATGTCAGCCTGCAGAAATTGGTTTGTCGGTAGCTCGGCAGCTTATTTAACTCATGGTCCCTGGCTTCCTCGGCCACGACAAGCTTTGAGAGCCTCCCTAATTGCACCTCATTGCGAATATCAAGTCTGTCAGAGATATCTCACTGAATCTGCTGTCGTCAGTTCTGTCGGTTCTAGCGATTTGGAAGCCAGCTTGGTCGAAACTGAAGCCGATTAGCCCCAGAAAAATAAATGTATATTACACAGGACGTTTCAGGGGATTATTGATCAATTAACGCTATGTTAATGTGTATGGAAAAAAATCGGTGTCCAAGATAGCAAACCAAAACCACCGTGTCAACCAGCCTCCGACTCCTAGAGTCCTACATATAGTGCTGCTCAGCTATTTTTAATGTTTCCCTTAGCTGTCGTTCTAGTCTTCCAAAACACAATAAGCCACCCTCCTACAGTCACCACCGTTAGGGGAACAAAGATTTCAACAAACAACCTGAATTTGGCTGCCTGCAGCTCAAACGTATCTTTTATATCCTCGGGATCTTCTTCTCGACTCCACAGAAGCACTCCACTCTGGAAGAATGTCTACGAGTGCGTCAGATGTTCAGATTAAATTGGTCATGGCTGGGCAAGTCGCTCTTACTGCAACAAATGTAGCTGGGAGGAAGAGAATCGTAGCCACGGTGATGACGTGCATTGAAGTCGTTTGCTTCGCCGTGTTGTCTGTCAATCTCTGCATCTGGATGTTGTTCTCGAGCGAATAATCGGCGAATGTGGTGCTGATCAAATTTGATTTTTGCTGCAAGACTCTCTCGTACTTCGTCTTGTTAGTGGTTCATTCCTGATATCAATAATAGGGCCCAACACTCACCAGAGCCATGCTTTGGCTGAGGTTAGCTTGTAGGCATTCAAGCTGCTTCATGCGTGTCTCCAGACCCCTCGTGATAGACACGACCTCCTGGAGAAATCCTTCAATGACCTCCTCGCAGGAGGTCTTCTCCCCGGTCTTGGCCTTGAACTCAGTGGCTGCCAAGTGACCATAGTAGTCAAGAAGGTCGCGAATAACTCCGATATTCAGCTCGAGTACCAGGGTTGCCTTCTGAATGGCTTCAGAATGCAGATGAAGAGACTGCAGGTCCGTGAATCGAAATTTGTCCAGTGTTCCGTGGGGATCCATGACCGAAGCGGTCCGGCTGGGAGCAGATTCCGACACCTGATTCGCTTTTTCCGGGTCAGAATCAGGATTCTTCTCCTTCCTTGACCGCGTAGACCAGCTCAAGCTCCTGGACACCAAGTTGATAGCTCTGGAGAGCATAGTAGATTGAGATTCCTTCGCGTCCGTACCCACGGTATCCGACCGAGTTTGGTGCTTGCTTGACATGGTGGACCTTCGCAGCTCATGCAGAGTTTTCGGCCATGTGCTTACCCTGTCGGACTTCGGGTCAATGTGGTCGTCTACAAGAGCCCCGATGGCGGGTGCAACAACGTGACGTATGGCTTCTTCGACTTCGTTGATGAACTGTCGCCAATTCTCGTCGCACCATGAAAGATAAACAATATGGGTGGCAAGAGATGCCTTGAGATACGGTGACACATCGTGCTCACTCACTTCTGACTTTGACGGAATGTCCAAGAAAGAGGAGAACCTCTGGATTCGGTCTTCGAGCAGTCCATTACCTTTGATGGTAAGCCAAAAGGCTCTTCCAGTGCCCAAATCAAAGGAGTGGTAGTTGGCAACCTGTCGAATTTGCCATCCCCATACTCCAGTAGGGCCACTGGTGGAATACTCGACTGATCGCAGTAGGTAAGAAAGCTTGATCTCTCGTCCCGAACGCCCAAGTCTTGGTAACTGCAGCCTTTCTTCTGTAGGACAGCGCAAGTTGTCGCTCGCCTTAAAGTGAGCCAGGCAAAAGTCCACTGGAGCACTTTGTTTTCCGAATGTGTGGACCGACTCGAGAAACGAGGGATCGACTTGATGATAACAGCATGCAAGTTTGAAAAGATCCATTGAGCACCTCAACAGCGACCTAGAGTCGATTGCGCTTATGAAGCTGCGTTGATTGTACTCATCAGAATTGTCTCTCCTGGCGTCCAGTTCAGGTGCACTCACAGGTGGCGAACATGAGGGTCTTTCTCTCCGCGGTTCAAATGCTTTTTGAGATCATCGACGTCAAAGACCACCGCCTGTTCAGTTTGTGACGTTGGAAATTCTGAAAATTAATTATCAGCCTTCCATTTCGGTATATCAAGAAATCTGCTCACTATTCCGTCTGCCGGTTTCCCAAGAGGTGACTTCGGCTACGTCGGCCTTGAAGAGAGCTTCTTGTCTTTCTTGGAGCTTCTCCCATTGTTGTTGGGCATAGAAGGCATCCTGTGGCTTGTGTTTTTGGAGCTTCTTCTGCAGCTCCGATCTAGGGTACTCTTCAAAGTCGGAACATAGTTCGGAGAACACATCTTGAGCATCGTTTTGCTGCATCGTGCTTGGAGCGACCTGAGCTAGCTGCTAAAAAGAATGGGTTCAATCAAGGACGTGGGAATCTTGAGACACGTTCGGGATTCTCTTGGTGGATACACTTGAAGTGTGTGATCTGAGAGTCCTTGTAAGGATTATTCTTCTTACCGGCGCTCTTTATGTCAGAGGCTGGTGATTGTATCTGTGATCTCGAAAAGTCGCCGCACCGCCTCGGGCTCTCCAACCAGCCTGCTCGCTTAGGTGGTCGCCCTTTGCCCACATGGGGCGGTGGAGTAGCTGCATGTACAAATACGCCCAACGAGTCACCGCGAGGAATCAATGTCGAACCGTTTAATCAACAATTATGCCTTTACTACGAAAACAGATGGCAGGCAATCTGCACCGCCATTCCCCACACCAAGTCATGTCGAGGACTTCAATCCCTAGTAATCCAGCGGGAGCGTCCATTCACTTCTTCCTTACAGGCGGCGGCCAAGTCCGTAGGTTCTTTAAAACTTCGACCTCACTCTAATCTCAACATCAGTATATCTGCCAGAGCCATAGTCGCTTTTTCACAGAGCCATACATCGCTGATTCTTGTTGGGGCGACGACCGTGTATGCTGCATTTCTCGGCTTGATAGGTATGAAATGAGCTTCCAGCGACGTAAAGGGGGAAAACGCCTTACATGTACTTCGACTTGGGCTCCAGGAAACCTGTGCTTCAGCCAAGACTCCAGCACCCCCTGTCGAATTCGGTATGACTGTACTTCTGATGTTTCCATGACAGTAATGAATGAGGGCCAGCAAGCCGCTATGGTACCAATGATGTTGTCTGAGGCAAGTGATTAAAATAAAAAGACGGATTGGTCTGCTTCTCCATTCCAAGTTAGAAGCACAATGTGGGAAAACTTGAGCCTCTGGCTCAGCGTCACAAAGCCCGTCCCCGCAGCCTCTTTCAAACTGCGCCGGGAATGGTGCAGCCCAACCTTCTCTTTTTGTTGACACCAAAGGCAATGCCATTGGTCGCCTGATTTGACGACGCTTGTGAGGGCATCATTTCCTGCCGCAGGCTCCTGCAGGTAAGACTCGCATGAAATCTGATAGGGCCGCTGCCGACGAAGACACGGGATCAAGTGCAAGGTGGCATCACGAGTCGGTGGAGAAGTGGAATCAGGAAACCAGGCTCCGGCGTCCTCTACTCGTTTCGCCCATTCAGCTTTTATGTCTGGAAACCGATTGAGGATGCCTTGTGGCAGCCTAGCAACAAGTCTCTCCGTTCGGTCGCGGGTGGCGGAAGTGCGACGGCAGCCTCCTCCCTGGCGGATTGGGATTCAACATGTTCTCGACCAGCGACCTGAGCATAGCCGAGTCAGCAATTTCATGCCGGGATATGGCGGGGATGGGCTGACACCAGGTGATCGAAATGATTCGGACGTCTGACAATTCGGCCGGTCGGTGTCAGTCCTACCAGTCCGGATCCGACCCGCCCCCGGGTGTTACGACCCGTTATGCAAGGATAACGACCAACCAACCCACCTAGACGTCAGACGACTAGGGCAGGACATTTGTATTGCAGGATCACGGGAACATCAGGATGCCCACGGTATAGAAGAACTATAGTATAAGTCACGTAATAATAAGATAAGACTAAGCGTGTAGTATAGATTACTAAGCACTTAGTAAGAGCAGCTAAGCGCTTACCTGTAGTTACTGAGCGATTACTAGTACCTAATTAGTAATTAGTAATAAGGGCGAAAGGACTATCTGGGACTTATATATAGTATGGACTTAGGACTCCTAAGGATAGACTTCTATAGCTCTTTAGCAATTAACTTCGTAATTACTCTAATAGGTACTCTTAGCTTTATCTTATACTATAACCCCTTATAAGAACTATAACTAATTACTATACTCCTTAAACCCTAAGATTTATTTAGTAATATAGTACTATAAGACTATACTATTAACCTAGCATTATCCCTTAGCTTCTATTAGTAGAACCCTACTATTAGATAGCTAACTATAATATTCTAATTACTCCTATTTAGTAAGTTAATCTTTAATACTACTAAATAGTATAAGATAGGAATTATATTAACTCCTAATAATAACGCGCAGCAAGCTAATAGTGCTAGGAATATATAACCTATAGCCCCGAGACCTATGAATACCTAATAGGCCTAAATAGCCCCTATAAACACCTAGGAAGTAATAAGCCTTTAATAGATATATAATATAATCCTCTAGCTCTAATAGGAAAACGCGCAGCTAGTTACCTAACTCAGACCCAAGGCTAAATACCTAGAACCTGCTCTATACTTAGGAGAGCCAGGAACCCTCTAAGGATTTCTCACCCGCACCTAAGCCTACCTTTATTACTATGCCGCCTTATTTTAAGATAAAACTATAAAGGTTTACTAAGCTGCCTCCTTCCTTAGGGGAGATACTCTCGCCTAGTTTAAACTATTAATAAGAGATTAACTAGGCAGACTATATAACTAGTAAGATAAAGAAACTTAGAAAGTATTTAGGAAATATAGCGAGATTAAGAAGAAACTTTAGGAAGCTTTTAGAAGCTTAGATAAAGAATAAATTGCTAAATGCAAACTTACTAATCTTATATAAAAGGGATTAGCTAGTAAGTATGCCGCTAAGTTCTAATAGATTTTATCTAAGCTAGATTGGGGAGAAGAAGCCCTAATAGCTAAGTTCTACTAAGGTCTAAAAGAAGAAATTAAGGATAAACTTATATAACTTAACTATCCCAAAGAGCTCTACTAATATATAGATACTATAATTAAAATTAATAACTGCCTCTATAAATATTACCTTAAACGTAAAGAATAGTTTACTTAGAATAATAAAGTAGAATAAAATAATAATAGAAGAAAGGGTAATTAATACTAACCTAGTAATAACTACTACGCTAGATAAACCTCTAACTATAGGTATAACCCTAGGGCACCCTAGTATACTACTACCTATAGATACTATAGTAGACCTATAGACCTCAGCGCAGCCTATAAAGATAGCAAGCAGAATGATAACTAGAAGAAAGATAAGTAATATTATAACTATAATAACATAAAATATCTAGCCTATAAGTATTAATCCCCTAAGAAAGAACGCTTTTAACTAATACCTAAGAAATAATAAATAAGTCTTACTATTAAAACCACACCTTATAAACAACTTTATTAGACTACCTACTATAATAATAAGTGTGGAGCCCACTCAGACCACAAAGAACACGCAGGATAATACCTAAAAAACCCTTATAGGTTAGGATATAATACCACTAGTATCCCCCTAGCACCTATATGCACCCTAGTAATAGGATACTAAACCTACTTAAAGGTAGAGAGAAAAGCTAATAAGCAACTTAATAAAATACTATATATACCCTTAGGTGTAGATATTAAAATTAATAATAAAGTCTGTATTACTAGGCTATAATAAGGACTTTAAGTATATAAGCTATAAGTAAGAATATAACCTAAAGAGGTTATATAGTAATAATAGATTAAGTTACTATAAGCCTATATTAAGAGATAATAAGATATTAGAAATAACCCTGAGCAAATCTAGTAGATTAATAATAAAACTAAGGACTAAGCAGTAAGAGAACCTATATAGAACTATAAGATATAGCCCTCTTGAGAACGACAAGATGAGCTCTATTACGCTAGAAGAGCTAAATAGAATAAACCTTCTACTATAATAACTAATAAATAATAGCCAGACCTAGAAATAGAAAAATAGATTAAATAGACCTTATTTAAAATTAATAATACCTCATCTAAAGAAACTAGATTAGAGCTAGCTAACTACTTAAGGTACCTCTATAAGAAGGAGATTAACCCTCACTAGGATAACTAGGAGATTGCTTTTTATAGTATATCCAGACGCAAAAAAAGAAACCTCTCATTTATAATATAGGTTAAAGGAGACTATGCCTATCTCAACCCTATATATAACTAATACTATTATATATTCTGGGCTTAATGCTTTATAGATTACTATAATAAATACTAAGCTAATAAGTATAAGTATGACTTCTACCCCTAAAAATATAATACTAGACCTATTACGTAATACTACCTAGAGAACTAACTCCCCATATAGGACTTAGCCCAAATAATTAATAATAATATAGTATTATTTAAACTATATTATTACTACCCCATAAGATATCTCAATAACCCCTATATAGAATAGAACTAACATATAAATAATAAATGCTAAATCTACTTAGAAAAAAAAGCTAAGGTATAGCGGAGATAACTCTAGTATTAATAGTTAAAAAACTAGACTCGCCTACTAATAAGGAATAATAATAAGCAAAAACAATGAGGTTCCTATGTAGCGTAATAGCATAAAAAACTTAATAATACAAGCATATATAAGTCTAAATACAACTTAACAGAAGATAAGCTACTATAATAATTAATAGTAGAGCCTAAAGAAACTTTATTTCACCTAGAATAATAAATAAATAATAGATAACCTAGAATAAGAAAGCAGCTAAAGACTACTATAACCTCAATACTATTAAAGGAGAATAAGTCTAGTATAGCAGAGGACGCATCAACATAGAGACCGCGCAACTCCCTTTGCAGATCTATAGCTAGAATAAGCAACTAAACTTCGATATTACGGAGATAGGAGATAAATATAATATTATTTTTAGAAAACTATAGTTATATAATAGTAACCCACAAATAGATTGGGGAATAGGCTAACTCTATTAGAACTAGGATTTAGTTACTAAGTAGTAGCTAAAGAAGGGCGCCTTAAATGAACCTCATAAAACGACTAAAGCAAGAGGATTCCTCACCTACCTATAAATTAAGGATATAAATGCTAGGACGTTATTAGTAATAGATATTAATAGAGAAGATTAATTACTATCTATTCCAGTAGAATACTAGTAGTATAATAAACTATTTACTAAAGAGCTTAATACTAGATTACTAGAATATAATAGCTATAATTATGAGATTAAGCTAAAGCCTAGAAAAGAACTAATATTTAAAAAGATCTATGGACTTAATTAAGAAGAAATAGAAGCACTCGACGCTTACCTAGAAGAGAACCTTAAGAAAGGATTTATTTGACCCTTAATATCCCCAGTAGGGTATCTAGTACTCTTTATACCTAAGAAGAACGGGAAGAAATAACTATATATTAACTATTAGAAACTTAATAATATTACTATTAAAAACTATTACCTATTACTACTTATCTCTAAGCTATGCGACCTCCTATATAGTGCGAACTAGTTTATAGCCCTTAACCTTAAGGGAGCTTATAACCTTATTTATATTAAGGAAGGCGAAGAATAGAAAATAGCTTTTAGAACATGACGCGGACACTTTGAGACGCTTATAATGCCCTTCGGACTTATAAACGCCCCTATAATATTCTAGACTATAATTAATAAAATACTCTAATAATGCCTCAATAAGTTTATTGTGGTATACCTTAATAATATCCTTATCTTCTCTAAAATATTAGAAGAATATAAGGAGAATATATATAAAGTACTATAAAGACTATAAGGAGCAAAACTCTTAGTAGAGCTAGTAAAAAGTAAATTCTACTAATAAGAAGTTAAATTCCTTAGATTTACTATCACTCTAGGGATTATTTAGATATTTAAAGATAAAATTAAGGCAGTCTATAACTAGCTTATACCTACTTATATTAAGGATATATATTTATTCCTTAGATTTATTAACTTCTACTAAAGATTTATTAGAAACTACGCTGAAATAAGCTAATAACTCCAGGACTTAATCCAGAAAGATAACACATTCTAATAGACTAGAGAACACTAAAACAACTTTAAAAAGATTAAGCAACACGTGGAGGAAGATATTATTCTATCTATACCTAATCCTAATAAACTATTTGAATTAGAAACTAACGCCTTAGATTTCGCTATGGGCGTATAACTTAGATAATAAGATAATAAGAATTAACTATAACTAGTTGCCTTTATATTAAAAAAGTTTAGTAGACCTAAAATTAACTACTAGATATATAATAAGGAACTTATAGTAATTATTAAAGCATTTAAAGAATAGAGACCATAACTATTAGGAATAAAATACCTAGTTAAGGTATATATAGACCATAAGAATCTTTCTCATTTCATAACCTCAAAAGCACTTAATAAACAATAAATCAGATAGTTAGAATTCCTATTTGAATTTAACTTTGAGATTAACTATAAGAAAGGAAATAAAAATAGTAGAGCTAATGCCCTTAGCCGCCAATTAGACCATAATATCCTAGTACTAGAGGAAACTTAAGTTATCTTGAAATAAGATAAGAATAGAAACCTTATACTAGTAATAAGACTCTTAATAATAGCTAGGAAGGTTAATACTAGCTTAACTAAATAAATAACCCCTAAAACTATTAGGGAAATACACTTAGCCCCAGCATATAAATACTAAGGCGTTACTAAGATATAGAAACACATCCAGCAACACTATAATAAAACTACTATATAATAAGAAGTAGTAAATATTATTAAAGACTGTGAAATTTGTGCTAAGAGTAAACCTAGCTAATATTAACTCTATAGAAAAATTTAATTACTACTAGTACTAGAAGTAGTATAGTAATCTATATCTCTAGACTTTATTATTAAATTATTAAATTTAAAAGAACTAATAACTTATACTAAGTATAATAGTATTTTAGTTATTATAGACTAACTCACAAAATATACTTACTTTATCCTATATATAGAATTAAGTACTATAGAAGACCTTAGTTATATATTTCTGAAAACTATTGTTAGCTAATATAGCATACTAATAGAAATTATGTTAGATAGAGATAAACTATTTACTTTAAAGTTCTGGAGATCCCTGATCTCGCAACTTGGATCTAATTATAAACTCTTAACTGCTTTTTACCCGCAAACTAATAGACAAACTAAATAAATTAACTAAATCCTTAAGATCTACCTATGCTATTATATTAATTATAAATAAGATAATTAGGTATTGCTACTACTAATAGC
>JAXCEF010000702.1:0-20148 GCA_037178605.1 Colletotrichum euphorbiae | reverse complement strand
GCGTTCCTAGATAATATTATAATTAAAGGGCTGACTTCTAGGTATAATAATTAAGAGGTTTAGCTTTATTTAGGTATTTATAGATTTATTTGGGAATATTTAAAATAACATAGATAATATACTTATTAATTTGGAGCTAGCAGAGTAAATAGTAGTTATAGTTAAATTATAATAGGCTTAGGAAGTAGTGATAATTATTGGCTATATTTGCGGCACTAATAGACGTTATCTAGAGGAAATAAAGATAGTTAAGATCTGTAAATAGGTTGCTTATACTAACTTAATAGAAGTGAGGGCTTTCTTAGGTATCACGATATTTTATAGATATTAGGTTAGGGATTACTCTATAATTGCTAAGCCTCTTATTAATTCTTTGAGAAAAGATATCAGCTTTAATTAGGGTGAAGAGCAAAAGACTGCTATAGAAATGCTAAAGACTAAGCTTATATTAGCTTCTATCTTAGTCTCTATTAACTATACTAAAGGAAGTAGTGATATCTATTTTTCTATTAATGCTAGCAATTTGGGTTGGGGAGGAGTTCTTAGTTAATTTATTGATTATTAATATATAGTCTCTCGTTTTGAGAGTAGCACCTAGTCAGGACCTAAACTGACTTATGATACTAGTAAGAAGGAGCTTTGGGGAGTTTTAAAGGCTTTAAAGAGGGTATATAACTATCTATATAGATAATACTTTATTCTGGAAATAGATACTTAGATGCTAGTAGTATAACTTAATGAGGCTACTACTAACCTTCCTAGAGCTTTAGTAGTTTAATAAATTACTTAGATTTAGATATTTAACTTTGAGGTTTAGTATATTTGTGGTACTTAAATATAGCTATAGATGGCTTATCTCAAAAGCCTAGGGAACCTTCTAATAATAATAATAAAAAGGCAGAAGGGGAAATCAACTCTTAGATCGATTTATAGATCTTCTTTGTGGATATTGAAGCTGCCTCCTTCTTTAAGCAAGCTTAACGCTATGGGGATATAGAACGTATAGAAGAGGTTATAGCAGGAGAGGTTAAATGGGTTATTAATAATATAATATTAATCCTAGACTCTTTATTAGATAATTTATAGACCCATTCTTTATATTTGCGCTAAATTGCGTACTATTTAATAATATAGAGAAGACTACTAGGAGTTTAACCTAACTAATACTATACCTTTAAGTTAAATGCGTTGGATTATTGTATTTGGGACTGCTTATTATTTATTAGGCTAACGAATTAAAAGCTAATCCCTAGAAGAGTAATCAATAATATAGAGATATGTAAGATACTTATTATAAGAGCCTATAATAAGAGTAGCTATTAAGGAGTACTATTTGTATTAAAGAGACTTTTAGATCGCTATATATAGCCTGGGATATATAATGAGGTTCAATAAGCTATCTAAAGCTGCCCAGACTATTAGAAGAGAAGAGCACACTAAATAGATAATAAGAGGACCTATATGTCGCCTAAAGGATTACTATTTATAAGAGTTTTACTTAATATATAGAAGGTAGGCAAATAGAACCTAGTTAAGTCTTAAGACCTTTTAAGTGGATAGCCTGAAGCCTGATAGCTTAGAAGGGCTATATTAGCTACTATTGCGAAGTTCCTTTAGGAAGAAGCTATTTATTGCTATAGCCTATATAGAGAATTAATTGTGGATAGGGGGCCTAAAAATAAGGATGTCGTTATTAAGTTTAATAAGAAGTATAGTATGAGAAGGAGAGTAACTTTAGCCTATAACCCTAGGGCTAATAGAGCAATCAAGTCTAGATATAAGCCTATTATATACGCCTTATTATTATAAACTAAAGAAAGAGGGGATATTAACCCTCGCCTATACTTACCTAGAGCCCTATTCATAGACTAATTAAGTATTTATATGCTAACTAGCTTTAGCCCTTTCTATCTTTTATATAGTTTTAATCCTATTACCCCTATTAAGATATTAACTTAAACTTAGTGGGTTCTTAATTAGGACTTAGTAATAACTTAAAAAGAAGAGGTTTAAATATATCTATAAGCCTTCTTATAACTTAATAAGGGTTACTATACAAATAGTGCGCAGTTACTATTACATATCGTAACGTATAGTTACTGCCACGTGGCATACTGCTACTATTACGTGGCATCTGCTATCTATAAATAAGACTAGTAGCATAGGACATAAGAATATAAGACTTTTACTCCTTTTATACTAGGACCTATCTTTTGTTATTTCACTATATATCGTTCCTATTTACTACTATTTATTAAACGTCTTATTACCCCCTCGGTATTGCTATAGGCGTACTGAGAAGATACTAATATCTAGTAGTATAACTACTAGATTTTCTTTTTTAGATCCTTAACCTCATTAAGTCCCTCCACCCCACGCTTACTTTATAGTAAGAGCCTAGAAGAGGCGCATAAGACGTCTGCATTAGGATAAGGGCTTAGGTTTAGGCTCAAGCTCTGAGGACTCTATCATAATAGACTAGTAGAAGTCTGCTACTAGGTTATCTTTCCCCTCGCCCCATTTCATAGAGGCGTAACGAAATTACGCCCGCTACGTTATAGTCTTTGCGAATCACTATAAATATAACCCAGTAGTTCGCAGTATTAGCTAGGCTTTTCTCCGCAATATAGTAGTATTAGGTAGTCTTTATTAGGATATAAGCTAAATACTTCACATCCCGCAGGCTTCCCACAATACTAGCTAGCTTAATAAGCTACTTAATATTAATAGTTAGAACATTAATACCTACTTACTAAGGGAGACTATTAGTAGCATAATAAGGGTCCTTCTTTACTATTATAAATCTAGTACCCTCTATAGCTCTTTTAGCAACCTTAGCCCCAAAGAGATCTAAGTTTATAATACTAAATAGCTCACCTTTATAGCCGCTCTGCTACTAACTACTCCCCCTCTGCTAAAGCAGCCTCCCTAAGAACCTAGAGCGCTAATAAAGGTAGAGACTTGAGCACCTCTCAGGGCATCATCTAAACCCCTAACCACAAGTTAGGTTACCGCCCCATTAACGCGTCCCACTAGCTCCTCATATTCCCTACTAGATGGTACCTATACTAGTCCCACTAGGAACATTGCTATTATACTAGTCCCTCTAGATATTACCCACACTAGTCCCACTAGGAAAATTGCTATTATACTAGCCCCTCCAGATATTACTTATACTAGTCCTACTGGGAAAATTGCTATTATACCGGCCCCTCTAGATATTACTCACACTAATCCCACTAAGATAGCCGCTATTATACTAGCCCCTCTAGATAGTACCCACCCCAGCCCCACTAGGAATACTATTATTCCAACAGCCCCCCCAAGCCCAGGAGCAATAAAACGAAGCACTACCTCACTAGGCTACCCACAGCAGAGTCCCCCTAACTATAGCTTACTAGTACCTAGAGTTCCTTAGTAACCTCACTATAGCCTAATACCTCAGTATATCTATAGAGGGAATAACGCCTTCTAGAACCTATATAGTCTCTTCTTAGATATTCTTACTCTAGTAGTTACATGGGGTTTTACCACTTAGGCGCAACTAGCCCCAGCGCTCTTCCCGCCCTAGATATTATAGGACTATAAAGTATTCTAGCCTAATGCCCCCACTTTAAGGTATAGTAAGGAGCTAGCTTTCTATAACTATAGAGTTATATACTACTATAAAGTAGATATCTAGCTCTCCCACCTCTCAGCTCTAGCTAAGTACCCCCACTACTATATAGCTATTACTACCTAGTAGGAGACTCTCCTCTAAGGTTCTACTCTCTCCTAGTAGGTCTATATCCTCATAGATATAGAGTAGTAGTACTACTAGTTAAATAGGTTACCCGTATTATGCGATGCTATCTAATAGAAGTTCGCCCCTACTGCAGCAGAAGCCTGGACTTAGCTCTAGGAGAATTAATTCACTCTTAACTAGATTAATAGCGAAAATAATATCTGCTAATACACGCATGAAGTCTTTAAGTATACTAGGGCATAGGGATCTATTACCCCCCACTAGCTACTTATAGTCTTTTATTAATCCCTTAATCCAGCAATCTAATAATTTCTCCATAAGCCTAGGGCGATAAACATAATAGATATATATCTCTCGCTCGCAGATAAGAAACGCCATACTATTTAGTATACTCACGCTCCTTTCTCATCCAGCCCAGGAGCCTACTACACCCTTCACTTAGCTATACTAGATAACTTTACTTATTAGGGTCGTTCATACTCCTATTAGGATTCCCCACAATAGGACTATTAGTATCCCCAGTCCAGACATCGCGGAAGATTCCAGCCAAACCGCACTAATAATCAAAACACCCCACATCAGGCTAATAAGCTAGCAGGCAACCAAGGCCCCCAGAATAGCTACTATAACGCTTAAAGGCCTTAGGAATATCCTTAATAGTTTAACTGCTTATAATAAATAGCTTAATACTATTATAGTAATTAAGCCCACTAGGTCTTTAAAGATACTAACCCTAAGACTATTATTAACTACCTCATTAATAATAAATATAAGCTTATTAATATCTATAAATAACCTAACCTATCTAACTTATATTAGCTATAAGCAGAATAGATAGGTAATTATAGCTCTAACCTAGTAATAATTCCCTCCCTAAAGGATGAGACAACTACTAGCCTATATAGGATAATCTTATTTATAACTCTAGCGACGCGTTAGCTTTAGACGCTAAGCGCCCCCTTTTCATAAGCCTCACTACTAACCCCACTATATCTACTACTAACTATACTACTAATTTTACCTTAGAGGCTAGCTAAGTTATTAACGCCTCCCCCAAACTATAGAAGAGCACTTGCCTCCATAAGTAGACCTATCTCCGCCTCTATATATCTGCCTAGGTTAATAAGCCTATAGAGGAAGTTTATATTAATACTAGCGCTTCTATTGCCCTTATTAACTAATAGTAAATAGATTACTTTATTAGTAAGGCCTACCTACGCCTAGTGGACCCCCACTATATAGCAGCTATAAACTTATCCTTTAAGGTTATAGAAGAAGCTACTTTTGATTTCTACCTCCCGGGCACGCTTAGTAGCACGCCTATCTAGGCTCATATTATTATTACTGCAGGAGTTATTAACTCACTTAGCGTAAACCTGCTCTTAGGTACGCCCTTTTATAAAGACTATAGGTTACTTATTAACTTTAATAAAGGGATTATAAAGTTCCGCTCTATATATAGTATAGCTACTAATATAACCTATAAGAGCATCCTCCCTATTATCCAGACGGTTAACCTCATATAAGCTACTATGATCCCTCCCCGTAATTCTATCTTTACTATAGTACGCTATACTAACCTCCTAGCTTCCCTACCTACTAGTAACTAAGACTAGCTATAGCGTTTCTGTTCCTAGATCCCTTCTATAGTCAATAGTATTATCACCCCAGATACCCTAAAGCTAGTCCTTTTGTGAAACCCTTTAACTAGGCTGCTTAATATCCCTAAAGGGATGAGAGTTAGCACTTTAACCCGCTTTAATAGTACTAATACTGCGAACCTGATTAACTAGGCTAATATTAATACTCTTTTTCTAGAATATCCTAACGCCCCATCTATTATAATAGAGGAAGCCTTCTATACTATAGTGTCTAGTAATATCCCTACTATAAATCCCAGCCCTGCGGAAGTCCCCTCCTATGGCATCTCCAAGCCTAACGGCATACTAATAATTAAGTCGGCCGCTAATATTAAGATCTATACTAGTAACCCTGCTTTTATAGCCCGCCTAAAGGTAGTTTTTAATTACTACGATATCTTTTGTAATTACAGTATTATCCTAATACCTAATAAAGAAGATATATATATTAACTTAATTAATAGTTAGTAAAGCTAAGTTAAGGCCTCCCGCCTCTTTCCCCTAGGGGTAGAAGATACTAAGCTTACTTATAGTAAGCTTAATAGCCTCTACTCTAAAGGTAAGATATCCTTTGCTATTAGATTAGTTCCTATTATATGCCCCTTATTTATTATGTGGCGCGTAGTAAATAGAGTATGAAAAGGCTGCCTAGTAGTTAACTTTCGCCTATTAAATAAGGTTGCACTTCCTGATATATACCCTCTTCTAGACTAGGATAATATCCTTAACTATTTATAAGGTAAGGGCTAGGTTATAGTACTTAACGCCAGTAGACTTTTTCATTAGCTTCCAGTATATTCTAAATACCACAACTAGATAGCTATGATTTCCCCACGCAGCATTAAGGTATCTAATATCGTCTTAATAGAGTTTAAAAACTCCCCCACATACGCTCAACGCTTTATAGATAACTTATTCTATAACTACTGAGATATCATCTAAGCCTATATTAATAATATTATAATTTTCAGTAATACTGCTGAGGACTACCTCCAGCATATTGAGACTATGCTTAAGCTCCTTAAGGATAGCTGCCTCTATATCTCTATAGAGAAGTTATTTGCTAGCTTCACCTCTATAAGGCTCCTCAGCTATATAGTTAACGCTACTAGAGTCTCATATACTAATAACTATATTAAAGCTTTTTAGTAGCTTATATTCCCTAATAACCTCTATAACCTCAAGAGATATCTCGGGATAATAGGATAGCTATACTATAACATACTATAGTTCAATATTATTATAGCACCCCTTACCTGCTATAAAATAGTTCTTTCTACCCTCCTCTACAGTAAGAATAAGCTACTATAAGGAGTAACTAAATGTTACGACCCGTTATGCAAGGATAACAGCCAACCAAACCACCTAGGCATCAGACGGCTAGGGCAGGACATTTGTACTGCAGGATCACGGGAACATCAGGATGCTCACGGTATGGAAGAACTATAGTATAAGTCACGTGGCGATAAGATAAGACTGAGCGTGCAGAAAGAACTACTGAGCGCTCACCCGCGACTACTAAGCGCTTACTCGCGGTTACTAAGCAATTACTAGTACCCGGTTGGTAATTAGTAATAAGGGTGGAAAGGACTATTTGGGACTTATATATAGTATGGACTTGGGACTCCTAAGAACAGACTTCCATAGCTCTTTAGCAATTAACTTCGTGATTACCCCAATAGGTACTCTCAGCTTTATCTTATACTACGACCCCCTTATGAGGACTACGACTAATTACTATACTCCTGGAACCCTAAGATTCATTTAGTAGCATAGTATAGCAAGACTATACTATTAACCTAGCGTCATCCCTCAGCTTCTGTTAGTAGAACCCTACTGTTGGATAGCTGACTGTAACACTTTGATTGCTCCTGTTCAGTAAGTTGACCTTTGATGCTACTCAATAGTATAAGATAGGAATTATGTTGACTCCCAACAATAACGCGCAGCAAGCCAACAGTGCTGGGAACGCACGACCCACGGCCCTGAGACCTGCGAATAACTAATAGGCCTAGATAGCCCCTATAAACACCTAGGAAGTAATAAGCCTTTAATAGATGTACGATATGATCCTCCAGCTCCAATAGGAAAACGCGCAGCTAGCTACCCAACACGGACCCAAGGCCAAATACCCAGAACCTGCTCTATACTCAGGAGAGCCAGGAACTCTTTAAGGATTTCTCACCTGCACCTGAGCCTATCTTTATTACTATGCCGCCTTATTTTAAGATGAAACCACGAAGGTTCACTAAGCTATATCCTTCCTTAGGGGAGATACCCTCGCCTGGTTTGAACTATTAATAAGAGACTAACTAGGTAGACTATATAACTAGTAAGATAAAGAAACTTAGAAAGTATTTGGGAAGTATAGTGAGTTTGAGAAGAAACTTTAGGAAGCCTTTAGAAGCCTGGATGAAGAACGAATTGCTAAATGCAAACTCACTAATCTCACATAAAAGGGATTAGCTAGTAAGTATACCGCTAAGTTCCAATAGATTTTATCTAAGCTAGATTAGGGAGAAGAAGCCCTAATAGCTAAGTTCTATTAAGGCCTAAAGAAAGAAGTCAAGGATAAGCTCGTATAACTTAACCGTCCTGAAGAACTCCACTAATATGTAGATACTATAGTTAAAATTAATAACTACCTCTATAAATAACGCCTTAAACGCAAAGGATAGTCTACTTAGAATAATAAAGTAGGATGAAATGATAACAGAAGAAAGGGTAACCCATACTGACCTAGTAATGACTACCGCGCTAAACGAACCTCCAACCATAGGTATAACCCCAGGGCCCCTCAGTATACCACTGCCTATAGATACTATAGTAGACCTATAGACCTCAGCGCAGCCCATAAAGATAGTAAGCGGAATAACAACTGGAAGAAAGACAAGCAATGCTATAACTGCAATAAAACGGGATATCTAGCCTATAAATATCGATCCCCTAAGAAAGAACGCTTTTAACTAGTACCCGAGAAACAACAAGCAAGTCTCGCTATTAAAACCACACCTCACAAATAACTTCATTAGACCACCTACTACAACAACAAGTGTGGAGCCCACTCAGACCATAAGGAACACGCAGGGTGGTACCCAAAGAACCCTTATTAGTCAGGATATGATACTACTAGTGTCCCCCTAGCACCTATATATACCCTAGTAGTAGGATACCAAACCTACTCAAAGGCAGAGAGGAAAACTAACGAGCAACTTAATGGAATATTGCATACACCCTTAGGCGTGGATATTAAAATTAATAACGAAGTCCGCATTACTAGGCTATAACAAGGACTTCAAGCATGCAAGCTACGAGCAAGAATGCAACCTGAAGAAGTTATGTGGCAATAACAGATTAGGTCACTATAAGCCTATATTGAGAAACGATAGGATGCCAGGGATAACCCTGAGCGAATCTAGCAGATTAATAACGAAATAAAAGACTAAGCAGCAAGAGAACCTACATAGAACTACAAGATATAGCCCTCTTGAGAACGACGGGATGAGCTCTATCACGCTAGAAGAGCCAAATGGAATAAACTATCTGCTATAATAACTAATAAACGGCAGCTAAACCTAGAAGTAGAAAAATAGATTAAATAAACCTCATTTGAAATTGATAATACCTTATCTAAAGGAACCGGATCAGAGCTAGCTAACTACTTAAGGTACCTCTATAAGAAGGAGATCAACCCTCACCAGGACGACTAGGAAATTGCCTTTTATAGTGTATCCAGATGCAAAAGAAGAAACCTCTTATTCACAACATAAGTTAAAGGAGATTATGCCCATCTTAACCCCATACATAACCAACACTATCGTATGTTCTGGGCTTAGTGCCTCACGGACCACTATAATAAACATTAAGCTAATAAATATGAGTATGACTTCTATCCTCAAAGATATGACACCGGACCTATCACGCAATACTACCCGGAGAACCAACTCCCTATGTGGGACTTAGCCTAAATAATTAATAATAATATAGCATTATTCAAACTATATTATTACTACCCCATAAGATATCTCAATGACCCCTATATGGAATAGAACTAATATATGAACGACAAATGCTGAATCCACTTGGAAGAAAAAGCTAAGGCATGGCGGAGATAACTCTAGCGTTAATAGTTAAAAAACTAGACTTGCCTACTAATAAGGAATAATAACAGGCAAATATAACAAGGTTCCTATGCGGCGCAATAGCGCTAAAAACTCAACGATACAAGCATATATAAGTCCAAATACAACTTAATAGAAAATAGACTACTATAATAATTAATAGTAGAGCCTAAAGAAACTTTATTTCGCTTAGAATAGTGAATAAATAATAGATAACCTGGAATAAGAAAGCAGCTGAAGACTGCTACGACCTCAACACCGTTAAAGGAGAACAAGTCTAGTACGGCGGAGGACGCGTTGATATAGAGACCGCGCAACTCCCTTTGCAGATCTATAGCTAGAATGAGCAACTAAACTTCAATATTATAGAGATAGGAGATAAATATAACGTTATCCTTAGAAGACTATAGTTATATAATAATAACCTACGGATAGATTAGAGAACAGGCTAACTCCATTAGGACCAGGATTTAGTTACTAAGTAGCAGCTAAAGAAGGGCGCCTCAAATGAACCTTGTAAAACGACTGAAGTAAGAAGATTCCTCGCCTACCTACAAATTAAGGACGCAAACGCTAGGACGTTATTAGTAATAGATATTAATAGAGAAGATTAATTATTATTTATCCTAGTAGAATACTAGTAGTATAATAAACTATTTACTAAAGAACTTAATACTGGATTACTAGAATATAGCAGCTATAATTATGAGATTAAGCTGAAGCCCGGAAAAGAACTAATATTTGAAAAAATCTACGGACTTAATTAAGAAGAAATAGAAGCACTTAACGCTTACCTAGAAGAGAACCTTAAGAAAGGATTCATTCAACCCTCAACATCCCTAGCAGGGTATCTAGTACTCTTTATACCTAAGAAGAACGGGAAGAAACAACTATACGTTAACTATTAGAAACTTAATAATATTACTATTAAAAACTATTACCTATTACTACTTATCTCTAAGCTACGCAACCTCCTGTATAGTGCGAACTAGTTTATGGCCCTTAACCTTAAGGGAGCTTATAACCTTATCTGTATTAAGGAAGGCGAGGAATAGAAAACAGCTTTTAGAATATGATGCAGATACTTTAAGACGCTTATAATGCCCTTTAGACTTATAAACGCCCCTGCAATATTCTAGACCATAATTAATAAAACACTCTAATAATACCTCAATAAGTTTGTTGTAGTATATCTCGATAATATCCTCATCTTCTCCAAAACGTTAGAAGAATATAAGGAACACGTGCATAAAGTACTATGAAGACTATAAGAAGCAAAACTCTTAGTTAAGCTAGCAAAAAGCAAATTCTACTAATAAGAAGTTAAATTCCTTAGATTTACTATTACCCTAGGAATTATTTGGATATCTAAAGATAAAATCAAGGTAGTCTATAACTAGCCTATACCCACTTATATTAAGGATATATAATTATTCCTCAGATTTATTAACTTCTATAGAAGATTTATTAAAAACTATGCTAAGATGAGCTAATGACTCCAGGACTTAACCCGGAAAGATAATACCTTCTAATAGACTAAAGAATATTAAAACGACTTCAAAAGAATTAAGCGATATGTGGAAGAAGATATTGTTCTATCTATACCTAACCCTGATAAACTATTTGAATTAGAAACTAACGCTTCAGACTTCGCTATAGGCGTATAACTCGGATAATGAGATAATAAGAATTAACCATAACTAGTTGCCTTTATATCAAAAAAGTTTAGCGGACCTAAACTTAACTACTAGATATATAATAAGGAACTTATGGCAATTATTGAAGCCTTTAAAGAATAGAGACTATAACTATTAGGAATAAAACACCTAGTTAAGGTATATATAGACCACAAAAACCTTTCTTACTTCATAACCTCAAAAGCACTTAATAAATAATAAATCAGATGGTTGGAATTCCTATCCGAATTCAACTTCGAGATTAACTATAAGAAAGGAAATGAAAACGGCAGAGCTGACGCTCTTAGCTGCTAATTGGACCATAACGTCCCAATACTAGAGGAAACTTAAGTTATCTTAAAACAAGATAAGAATAGAAACCTTATGCTAGTAATAAGACTCTTAATAATAGCTAGGAAGGTTAATACTAGCTTAACTAGATAAATAACCCCTGAAACCATTAGGGAAATACACTCAGCCCCAGCACATAGACACCAAGGCGTTACCAAGACATAGAAACGCATCCAGCAACACTACAACAAAACTGCTATATAACAGGAAGTAGCAAATGCTATTAAAGACTGTGAAATTTGCGCCAAAAGCAAACCTAGCTGATATTAACCCTATAGGAAAATTCAACTACTACTAGTACTAGAAGTAGCATAGCAATCTATATCTCTAGACTTTATTATTAAATTACTAAAGTCAAAAGAACTAATAACTAATACTAAGTATAACAGCATTTTGGTTATTGTAGACCGACTTATGAAATACGCCTACTTTATCCTATATATGGAATTAAGTACTGCAGAAGACCTTGGTTATGCCTTTCTGAAAACTATTGTTCGCTAATACGGCATACTAATGGAAATTATGTTAGATAGAGATAAACTATTTACTTTAAAGTTCTAGAGATCCCTGATCTCGCAGCTTGGATCTGATTATAAACTCTCAACTGCTTTTCACCTGCAAACTGATAGATAAACCAAATAAATCAACTAAATCCTTGAGATCTACCTACGCTATTACGTTAATTATAAGTAAAATAATTAGGTATTACTACTACTAATAGCCTAATTCGCCTATAATAGTGCAGTAGGAGAAAGTATAAAAGAATTACTATTCTATCTTAACTATGGATTTAACCCCACCGCATATGGAGAACCGCGACAGGGCCTAGCAGCACTTAAAACTGTGGCGGATATTAGGAGAATTCGGGAAATCCAATAAAACCTCCCCAAGGACCTCGAATTCATGCGCGAACGGATGCGCAAATACGCTAATAGGAAAAGAGTTAAGGGACCAACTGTGAAGGAGGGAGATAGTATCTACCTCACCTAACGAAATATTAAAACTAAACGACTAAGCAACAAATTAGACTATAAAAAACTTAGACTATTTCAAATCGATAAAAAACTATTAGATATTAGCTATAAACTCTCACTACTAGATACCATAAGGTGCTATCTAATCTTTCACATTTCACTTCTCGAACTAGCACTATAAGGATTATAAATAAATGACCTTATTATTATGGAATTAAATGAACTAGAATATGAAATTAAATGAATTATTAACCACATTAAAGATAAAAATAAAACCTAATACCTTATTAAATAGAAAGGTTATGGATATGAGGATAATATATAGGAACTGACTATAAACCTCGAACACGCGCAAGATTAACTCCGCATATACTAGGAATAATAAAAAACGAATAAACCACAAATAGCATCCACACCTAAGGAAACACGTGGAAATAAGACCTAATTTATCTAACCCTAACTAATGATTAGACCACCACAATAAGACCGACCGCGAGATTCCAACCTATTCGTATGACTAGGGACGCTAGCGAACTAGGATGCCTCACCTAATAAAAAGTTTGGGGTGCTAGGATTCTAATCCCCTAGGATTATATCTAAATCCACTACACTAAAACCCCCTATTAATTGCGCTTTATAGACTAAAGGAAGCTTGATAGAAGAACCCCCCGACCCTTCGTCCTCTGCAGCTACTATAGAAGTCTCTTTATAACCCTTCTTAAAAACTATTCTCTTAGCCTTATGAACGCGATCCAGCTTTATAAGCGTTTTATTTACTTCAGCCTGCGCCTTCTGCAGCGCTTCCATTTGCCTTCAAAATAATTCCTCCGTCTCCTCCTCTTTATTATCTAGACGCTAAGACTTAACTATCAGGCGTTCTATTATGAAAACGAATTAGTAATGGAATAATAAATAAAGGATACTATAAATATTAATAGATTATATTGTTAGAAGTATTATATAAATAATGGGTGCTACTAATAGCAATATACTCGCTACAAACTAAGGACCTAGGTAATATCTTATAACGTAGGCCCTTAGAATAATAATAACGGCAAGGCATGACTTTAAAACCGTTCTCCGCGATATTTAAAGAACGATGATAATGATGAAGCGTGGAGATTGTAGGATTTTCGGGAACGCGACCTGATATGGTGTTAGTATCATGAGTAAATCAGGACGTATGATTGATGGGTCCCCAACCTGGGACTAATAACCTACTTATGTTGGGTCTTGAGGATAAGACCTTTGGAAGGGAGACCTGATGTTACGACCCGTTATGTAAGGATAATAGCTAACTAAACCACCTAGGCATTAGACGGCTAGGGCGGGATATTTATACTGTAGGATCATGGGAATATCAGGATGCTCACGGTATGGAAGAACTATGGTATAAGTTACGTGGCGATAAGATAAGACTGAGCGTATAGAAAGAACTACTAAGCGCTCACCCGCAACTACTAAGCGCTTACCTGCAGTCACTAAGCGATTACTAGTACCCGGTTGGTAATTAGTGATGAGGGTAGAAAGGACTATTTGGGACTTATATATAGTATGGACTTGGGACTCCCAAGAACAGACTTCTATAGCTCTTTAGTAATTAACTTTGTGATTACCCTAATAGGTACTCTTAGCTTTATCTTATACTATAACCCCCTTGTGAGGACTACGACTGATTACCGTACTCCTGGAACCCTAAGATTCATTTAGCAGCACAGCATAGCAAGACCACACTATCAACCTAGCGTCATCCCTCAGCTTCTGTTAGCAGAACCCTACTGTCGGATAGCTGACCGTAACACTAAATAGATATATACTTATCACCTCACTAAGGTTACCTTTAAACCTATAGAAGAGGAGATTAAGTCCTAGACCGCCCTATAAGAGAACCTCTATAGTTAAGTAGCCTAGTATTACTCTAATCCTACTAAGGAACTCTTTATTAAACTAGATATATATAAAGGAGGATTTAAAGTTATAGTCTTCTAATTAGAGGATAAACTCCCTAATACTAAGATTAACCTTACTATACTTAAGACCTCTAATATTCAGCCTATCCTATTCCTCTCTAGAGTAACCACACCTACTAAATAGCGATTTTAGGCCATAGAAGCAGAGGTTGCTAGCATAGTATAGGCTTTTCAAAAGCTCTATAAGCTAGTTTAGTCCAACCGCCAGCCTATTAATATCCTTACTAACTATACTACTACCCACAGCATCCTCACCTATATCTTACTATATATACTTAACCTTATAAAAGCAAATCTAAAGCTTACTAATATAGCTAATTACCTCTCATAGTTCTAACTACGCATTACCTATATCCCAAGCAAACTTAATATAGTGCTAGATGCTCTCTCCTAGCTCCTATTACTTTAATATTCTAGTTAAGCCTCGCTATTTTCTAAAGCTAATAAACTTACTAATATTAATAACGGCATTACTAAAAAGGTAACTAACTGTGGTCCCTCTAAGTTTGTTAGGCTTGCTGAGGCCTCTATACTAGGGGCTTCTACTAAGACTATTATCTACCTTAATATAGAGTTCTCTACTTAGATTATAAAGGCTTATACTAATAACTAAAGACATAGCGCTATCCTACGTAGTATTACTAATAATAACGCTAAGTAATAGCATACTATTACGCCTTATAATGCCCTTAAGGAAGAGCGCTACGCTATAGCTAATAGTTATTACTTCAAACGTTTCTAGGTTCAGCTATAGATATAGCGTAATAGCCTCCTTTTTCATATTAACGCCAATAATATAGAGAAGCTCTGTATTCCCTAAGCTATTATTCCTAACGTCCTTTAGCTAGTATATAATAATAAGTACTACTTGAGTATTAATTATATAATTTATAAGTTAGCTAGGACTTAGTTTTATAATAAAGTAAAAGCCTACTACGTATATATCTATTATTACTTAGGATATTAGGAGAATAGCGTTAATTATAGCCTACCTTTAGGCACTTTTTAATCTATCTCTAGAGTGCCCTACCCCTACTACACTATAATAATTAACTTTATTATAAACTTACCTACTATCCCTTCTATAGGCATATTTTAGGCCTTACTAGGCTATAATATACTTGACTACCTCTTAATATAGATATGTAAGTTCTCTAAGAAAGGGCTTTTAATCCCCAGCAATAAGTAATATACTACTTAGGATTAGGGACTTATATTTATCTAGTTTTGGCTAATATGTGACTAGGGTATCCTAGCGTATATTATTAGCAACTAAGACCCCAAATTTATCTTAAAGATTTAGAAGGCTATCTTTTTCATACTAAGAGTTAAGCTCCTCCTCTCCACTATATATTATCCTCAGACTAATAGCTAGAGTGAGTAGACTAACTAGACCGTCAAGATCGCCCTATAATATCACATATAGGTGGACCTAGATACCCCCTAGGTAAACATTCTTCCCGCCCTTTAGTATAACCTCAATAACATATTATTAACCACTATTAGCTAGTCCCTAAATAAGGTTATGCTAGGCTTCTGCCCCCAGGCTATCCTTAATACTATTACTAATAAATCCGAGCCAATAGAGGCTATTAAAGTCCTCTAGCGCACCTACTAGGAGGAAGCTACTAGCCTTCTTAATATGGCTAATGAAATCCGCTAGTAGCACTATAACTATTATTAAATAGATATCAAATTTAATATTAGGGACCAGGTTTAGGTTTGCTTTAGTAAGGGTTACTACTTGCCTAGTTACCTAAAGCGTAAATAGTTAGTAACTTAAGCTAGCTTATTTCAAATTACTGCTAAAGTTAACTCTATAGCTTACTGGCTTAACCTCCTAGCTACTTAAAAAATCTACCTAATCCTTAATACTACTTAACTCTACTAACTAGCTAAGGGATTAGACCCGTTTTATTAGACGCTAGCCCTACTATAACTAATTATTATAGATAGTTATAATAAGTATGAGGTAGAGCGCCTTATTAACTAATAGATTAACTAGTAAGGGCGTAATCCCACTATCTAGTATCTTATTGAATAGAAGAGCTACTCTACAGCTAAAAATATATAGGAGCTGCGTAAAAGCTTGCTTATTCACGCCAGTAATATAGTTAAAGCTTTTGAAATAGTATTGCCGCTCCATACTAACAAAGAGTGGGGCTAACTGCGCTGCTCCCATCCTATAATAGTATCCCTTTAAATATCACTACTGCTTTCTTTAGGACTATATATAATACTTTTACTTAGCTTCGCCTGAAGATAGCTTTCTTTTATAGAAGTAGTATTATACTACGCTAAGCCTTAGCAAGCTATTAAGGTATCTCATCTAATAAAGCTATTATTCTCTGCAACATTAGACTTATAACCCACAAGGCTAATACATATCTCTATATTAACTATTTATTTTACTTCTACATAGTTTTTTTAACCTAAGCCTAGCGCCTTCCACTTGAATTTTACACGCAAAAGCCCAACGTTTTCTTCTATACTATATACATCAAAATTTTCACTACTTTATTACTTTACTACTTTACTACTTTATTTATTTTTCTTTTTCTACTCTTTATAAGCTCTTATTACTTTTTACTAACTTACTACTATTCTTCTCAACATAATAATATCTACTAATCGCCTCTCTAATATCCCCACTAGTATAGCTACCCCTTCCCAGGACGCCGCTAGCACCTTCTATCCCACTACTAATCCCACTAGCCCTAATAGATCTAAGCGCTTCAACCCTATCTCCCCCCACCCTAACGACAATAGCATAAACATTAATAGCCCCACTAATAAGGACTCCAGACTAGCTATCCGCCCCAGCATTACCCCCTCCTAGCATCCCACTTATCCCTATAGCTCCAACCCTCCAGCCAAGGATAATAATCTCCTTAATAACCCCACTAAGGAGGATAAGGAGGATAATAAGGAGGAAGTTAATAATAATAATAATAATAACAATACTCCTACTATCCCCAGCAACCCCACTACTAAATGCCGCCCTAAGGGACCTATCACCCGCGCTACTACTAATAATGCTGCTATCACCCTCTTCATATAATTCCCTAATAACGCCCTTTAGACTAAGGTCTTCTCCTTCCTCCGGGAGATCTTCAGCAAGAAGCGCATAATTACTAATATCTCCTCTAACCTAGCGGTCCGCTGCATCTAAGGCACCTACAAACACGCTCTATCTGCTATACTAAGCGGTCTTATATATAGCTACTTACTTCCTTCCCGCGCGTCCATACTCGCGGTATTCATCTCCTATCATCCTAGCACCTTTAATACTAAGATCGCTAGTAGTCTTATTACGCTTAATCACACTAACCTAATATCGCCCACTATAGTTATTAGCCTCTAGAGCATCTATATAATTAATCACGCCGCCCGTGCTACTACTAGCAAAGCCCATAAGACTACTAATAATATCGCTGCCGCTACTAAACGCACTAATACCCAGATTGCTACTCTCACTACTAGCCTTCATAATAAGCTTATTCCACGCATCTCCACCCTCAAGACTAGCTTTAAGACCCTTAGCGCTATAGGTTAGAATAACTTCACTAACCGCCTCACTAATATTAAGAATAGCATAGCTACTAAGTAGGTCTTAGGCAATAAGATTACTTAGGCTACTACCAAGGTTAATAAGGAGGTAAAAGCCCTTCGCTCTAAGGTTGCTTCCCTCCGTACTCTTATTAGCAGGGTCCTTAAGATCAATTCCCCAACCCCTGTCCGCGCCACCCCTAAGACCACCACACCAAACAAGAAGCGCAAAGCCAACAATATTAGCAATATTTTCAATTAAATCGCCCACACTACAGCCTTATTTTATAGAGGATAGAATATAGTTACTATTAGAATAATAGCTTTTTCTATTTGGGGGCAGATATCACTATATAAATAGTACGCAGTTACTATTATATATCATAATATATAGTTACTACTATATAGCATACTACTACTATCACATAGCATCTGCCGTCTATAAATAAGACCAGTAGCATAGGACATAAGAATATAAGACTTTCACTCCTTTTATACTAGGACCTATTTTTTGTTATTTCACTATATATCGTTCCTATTCGCTACTATTCGTTAAACGTCTTATTACCCCCTCAGTACTGCCACAGGCGTACTAAGAAGACGCTAACAATAAGGATTGAAAATAGGTAGAGGAGATAATTAAAAGCTAGTATAAAAATGCTACTAAATGTTATAATAAAAAGCATAAATAAATAATATAGGAAGAGAGGTTAGAAGTTAGAGACCTTATTCTAGTATTTAATATTAAAAGCTCTATTAATAAGTTATCTATTAAGAAGCTGGACTATTATTAGCAAGGACCTTTTTGAGTACTATCCTAGGCTCCTAATATACTATCCTACTACTTAGTAATATTAGCTAGTAAAGAGATTACTAGGAGGACCTTTAGCGGGAATTAACTTCAAAAATATATATAAGCGCTAGAGGGATATTAGGAACTAGCTGATATAAATATTTACAGATGTAATTTAGAAGAAAACTTAGTAAAAGTCTTTCCTATAATAGGAAGTAAAGAGTATAATAATAATACGCCTAATGAGGAAGAGGAGGAAGAACCTATAGTACCTAGGGAAATAAAAAGAGATAATATTACTAATAAAGAAGACTTATTATAGTTCGTTATATAGTTGAAATAATACCTGCGAGATTTAGAGAAAGCTATTAAAGTATTAAAGTTGAAGTAATAGCTAGTTATTAAAATCCCCGAGATATTAGAAAGTAAGAAGAAGAATTATATAGATATAGAAGAGATAAGTAAAAATTAATATAATTTCTTTTATTTTTTGATGTTATTTTATCCTATTTTAACTTTGAATTTATAGATCTACCTATACTCTTAAATATGATATTTCCTTATATCTCTTGATTTTTTAAAAAGTTTGAGATTTTGGGGATAATATCTCTAAAACATTAGGGATAAGGGCAAGAGATATTCGCTATTGTCATTATTATTAGTTGGGTATTTAAGCTTAATTGAGAAATTCTACTTATTAAGCCTATAACTTAAGATATAGATCACTAGTAGATATATATAGTTATACTATATTAACCTACTTATAATAATTAAGCTATAATAGTAGAAAGGTATATAAAGGTAATAAAAAGAAGAAGACTTATGGAGGAAATTATAGTGCTTTTATATAATTGAGAGTTTTATTTATAGATCTATCCTTTTGTTATATTATATATTTATTGCGGTATAACTTAGAAAAATACCCCTTCCTTAAATATATCCCCCTTCTCTATCCAACTTTCCTTCCGTATATTATAATATAAAGCCCTAAGTGCTAGGTAATTTCCTAAAGATTAAAATCTAAGGGCGGTTTAAGTATAAAAGAATAGTGAGAGTAGGCAAAACTAGCCCTAGGATAATACTCTTGAGCTTACTTAGGGTAAAGACTGTTTTAAAGGGCTGAAAAGTTGAACTTAGCTATAGCGGAGATAGTGGTATTAGCTGGGATTTAAGACTATAGGATTACTGCTATGCTATTAAATTCACTACTCTTTCTCCTCTTCTTATTATAAATAACTCTATACCTATACCTCATATAAATACTTAGATTATTAAATAAATAACTCTCTTATATCTTATAGAAGAAATAGTTAGTATAAGGAGTGCTAG
>JAXCEF010000701.1:0-20160 GCA_037178605.1 Colletotrichum euphorbiae | reverse complement strand
GACTATTATTAACTACCTTATTAATAATAGATATAAGCTTATTAATATCTATAAATAACCTAATCTATCTAACTTATATTAGCTATAAGTAAGATAGATAAGTAATTATAGCTCCAACCTAGTAACGCTTCCCTCCCTAAAGGAGGAGACTAACTACTAGCTTATATAGAATAATCTTATTTATAACTCTAGCGACATATTAGCTTTAGATACTAAGCGCCCCCTTTTTATAGGCCTCACTATTAATACTACTACGCCTACTACTAACTATACTACTAATTTCACCTTAGAGGCTAGCTAAGTTATTAACGCCTCTCCCAAACCACAGAAGAGCACTTAACTCTGCAAGCAGACCTTTCTCTACCTCTATATATCTACCTAAGTTAATAGGCCCATAGAGGAAGTTTATATTAATACTAGCGCTTCTATTGCTCTCATTAACTAAGAATAAATAGATTGCTTTATTAGTAAGGCCTACTTACGCCTAGTAGACCCCCGCTATATAGTAGCTATAAACGTATCCTTTAAAGTTATAAAAGAAGCTACCTTTAATTTCTACCTCCTATGTATACTTAATAGCACGCCTAGATCATCTGCATTCTTCTTCTTAGTTTACTTACGGGAAAGCCGGTTCTTGGATGAAACTAAGTTTACTATAAACCTGCTCTTAGGTATACCCTTTTATAAAGACTATAGGTTGCTTATTAACTTTAATAAAGGGATTATAAAGTTCCGCTCTATATATAGTATAGCTACAATAATCCTATAAGAGCGTTCTCTCTATCATCCAGATAGTTAACCTCATATAAGCTACTATAATCTCTCCCTATAATTCCATCTTTACTACAATATACTACGCTAACCTCCTAGCTTCCCTAACTACTAGTAACTAAGACTAGCTATAGTATTTCTATTTCTAGATCCCTTCTGCAGTTAATAGCGTTATTACCCTAGATACCCCAAAGCTAGTCCTTTTACAAAACCCTTTAACTAGGCCGCTTAATATCCCTAAAGGGATAAGAGTTAGCACTTTAACCCGCTTTAATAGTACTAATACTACAAACCTCATTAATTAAGCTTATATTAACACCCTTTTCCCAGAATATCCTAACGCCCTATCTATTATAATAGAGGAAGCCTTCTATACTATAGTATCTAGTAATATCCCTACTATAAATTCCAGCCCTATAGAAGTCCCCTCCTATAGTATCTCCCGGCCTAATAGCATACTAATAATTAAATTAGCTACTAGTATTGATATCTATACTAGTAACCCTGGTTTTATAGCCCGCCTAAAAGCAGTTTTTAACTACTATAATATCTTTTATAATTGTAGTATTATCCTAATACTTAATGAAGAAGGTATGTATATTAACTTTATTAATAGTTAGTAAAGCTAGATCAAGGCCTCCCGCCTCTTCCCCTTAGGGATAGAAGACACTAAGCTTGCCTATAGCAAGCTTAACGGCCTCTACTCTAAAGGCAAGATATCCTTTGCCATTAGATCAGTTCCTACTACTTACCCCTTATTTATTATATAGCATATAGTAAATAGAGTATAAAAAGGCCGCCTAGTAGTTAACTTTCGCCTATTAAATAAGGTTATACTTCCTGATATATACCCTCTCCCAAACTAGGATAATATCCTCAACTATCTATAAGGTAAGGGCTAAGTTATAGTACTTAATGCTACTAGACTTTTTTACTAGCTTCTAGTATATTCTAAATACTGCAACTAGATAGCTATGATTTCCCCACGCGGTATTGAGGTATCTAACATCGTTTTAATAGGGTTTAAGAACTCCCCCGCATATGCTTAACGCTTTATAGATAACTTATTCTATAACTACTAAGATATTATCCAAGCCTATATTAATAATATTATAATATTTAGTAATATTACTAATAACTACCTCTAGCACGTTGAGATTATACGTAAGCTCCTTGAGGATAGCTGCTTCTATATCTCCATAGAGAAGTTATTTACTAGCTTTACCTCTATAAGGCTCCTTAGCCACATAGTTAACGCTACTAGAGTCTCCCGCACTAATAACTAAATTAAAGCTTTTTAGTAGCTCGTATTCCCTAATAACCTCTATAACCTCAAGAGATATCTCAGGATAGTAGGATAGCTACGCTATAATATACTATAGTTCAATATTATTATAGCACCCCTTACTTGCTTATAAACGGTCCTTTCTGCCCTCCTCTATAGCGAGAATAAGCTACTATAAGGGGTAGCTAAATAGATATATACTTATTACCTCACTAAAGTTACCTTTAAACCTATAGAAGAGGAGATTAAGTCCTAGACCACTCTATAAGAGAACCTCTGCAGTTAAGTAGCCTGGTATTACTATAATTCTACTAAAGAACTCTTTATTAAGCTAGATATATATAAAGGAGGATTAAAAGTTATAGTCTTCTAGTTAGAGAATAAACTCCCTAATACTAAGATCGACCTTACTACGCTTAAGACCTCTAATATTTAGCCTATCCTATTCCTCTCTAGAGTAACTATACCTACTAAATAGCGATTTTAGGCTATAGAAGCAGAGGTTACTAGCGTAGTATAGGCTATTTAGAAGCTCTATAAGCTAGTTTAGTCTAACTACTAACCTATTAATATCCTCACTAACTATACTACTACTTATAGTATCCTCACTTATACCTCGCTACGCATGCTTAACCTTATAAAAGTAAATCTAAAGCTTATTAATATAGCTAATTACCTCTTATAGTTCTAACTATATATTACCTATATTCCAGGCAAACTTAGTATAGTGCTAGACGCTCTCTCCTAGCTCCTATTACTTTAATATTCTAGTTAAGCCTCGCTATTCCCTAAGGCTAATAAACTTGCTAATATTAATAATAGTATTGCTGAAAAGGTAACTAATTGTGGTCCCTCTAACTTTATTAGGCTTACTAAGGCCTCTATACTAGGAGCTTCTACTAAGACTATTTTCTACCTTAATGCGGAGTTCTCCGCTTAGATCATAAAGGCCTATACTAACAACTAAAAATATAGCGCTATCCTGCGCGGCATTACTAACAACAACACTAAGCAACAGCACACTATTACGCCTTATAATGCCCTTAACAAAGAGTACTATGCCATAGCTAATAGTTATTACTCTAAACGTTTCTAGGTTTAGCTATAGATATAGCGTAATAGCCTCTTTTTTTATATTAACGCTAATAATACAGAGAGGCTCTATATTCCCCAAGCTATTATTCCTAATATCCTTTGGTTAGCGCATAATAATAAGTACTACTTTAGTATTAATTATATAATTTATAAGTTAGCTAGGACTTAGTTCTATAATAAAGTAAAAGCCTACTACTTATATATCTACTATTACCTAAGATACTAGGAGAACAGCATTAATTATAGCTTACCTCTAGGCACCTTTTAACCTATTCCTATAGTGCCCTACCCCTACTATACTATAATAATTAACTTTATTATAGACTTACCTCCTATCCCTTCTGCAGGCACGTTTTAGGCCTTGCTAGGCTATAACACGCTTAACTACCTCTTAATACAGAAGTGCAAGTTCTCTAAGAAAGGGCTTTTAATCCCTAGTAATAAGCAATATACTACTTAGAGTTAGGGACTTATATTTATCTAGTTTTAGCTAATATATAACTAGGGCATCCTAGCGTATATTATTAGTAACTAAGACTCTAAATTTGTCTTAAAGATTTAGAAGGCTATCTTTTCTGCACTAAGAGTTAAGCTCCTCCTCTCTACTACATATTATTCTCAAACTAATAGCTAGAGTAAGTAGACTAACTAGACTATTAAGATCGCTCTATAATATTATAAATAGGCAGACCTAGATACCCCCTAGGTAGATATTCTTCCCGCTCTTTATTATAACCTCAATAACGCGTTATTAACTACTATTAGCTAGTCCCCAAATGAGGTTATGCTAGGCTTCCGCCCCTAGGCTATTCTTAATACTATTACTAATAAATCCGCACTAATAGAGGCTATTGAGGTCCTCTAATATACCTACTAGGAGGAAGCTGCTAGCTTTATTAATATAACTAATAAAATCTGCTAGTAGTACTATAACTATTATTAGATAGATATTAAGTTTAATATTAGTAACTAGGTTTAAGTTTGCTTTAATAAGGGTTACTACCTACCTAGCTGCCTTAAGCGTAAATAGTTAGCAACCCAAGCTAGCTTATTTCAAATTACTACTAAGGTTAACCCTATAGCCTACTAGCTTAACCTCCTAGCTACCTAGAAGATCTACCTAGTTCTTAATATTACTTAACTCTACTAACTAGCTAAGGGATTAAACCCGTTTTATTAGATACTAGCCCTACTATAACTGATTATTATAAATAGTTATAATAAGTATGAGGTAAAGCGCCTTATTAACTAATAGATTAACTAGTGAGGGCGTAATCCTACTATCTAGTATCTTATTAAGTAGAAGAGCTACTCTATAGCTAAAAGTATATAGGAGCTGCGTAAAAGCCTACTTATTCACGCTAGCGATATAGTTAAAGCTTTTAAAATAGCGTTGCTGCTCTATACTAATAAAGAGTGGGGCTAACTGCGCCGCTCCTATCCTATAATGGGATCCCTTTAAATATTACTACTGCTTTCTTTAGAACTATATATAATACCTTTACTTAGCTTCGCCTAAAGATAGCCTTCTTTTATAAAAGCAGTATTATATTGCGCTAAGCCTTAGTAGGCTATTAAGGTATCTTATCTAATAAAGCTATTATTCTCTGCGATATTAGACTTATAGCCTGCAAGGCTAATACGTATCTCTATATTAACTATTTACTTTACTTCTACGTAGTTTTTTAACCTAAGCCTAGCGCCTTCTACCTGAATTTTACGCGCAAAAACCTGACTTTTTCTTCTATACTATATATATTAAATTTTTTACTACTTCACTACTTCACTACTTTATTTATTTTCCTCTCTACCCTTTATAAGCCCTTATTACTCTTTACTAACTTACTATTATTGTTCTTAACGTAATAATATCTACTAATTGCCTCTCTAATATTACTGCTAGCGCTGCTGCCTCTTCCCAGGATGCTGCTAGTACCTTCCGTACTAGTACTAACCCCGCTACTAATCCCGCTAGCCCTAATGGATTTAAGCGCTTTAACTCTATCTCCCCCCACCCTAATAATAATAGTATAAATATTAATAACCCTACTAATAAGAACCCCGGACTAGCTATTCGCCCCAGTATTACTCCCTCCTAGTATCCCACTCTTCCCCTTAGCTCTAACTCTTTAGCTAAAGATAATAATCTCCTTAATAACCCTACTGAGGAAAAAGAGGAGGATAATAAGGAGGAACTTAAGGAGGAGGATAATAATAATAATGTACCTACTGCCTCTAGTAACCCCGCTGCTAAGCGCCGCCCTAAGGGACCTATTACCCGTATTACTACTAATAAAGCTACTATTGCCCTCTTCACGTAGTTGCCTAATGATGCCCTGTAGGTTGAGGTCTTCTCCTTCTTTAGGGAGATCTTTAGCGAGAAGCGCATAATCGCTAATATCTCCTCTAACCCGGCAGTCCGCTGTATCTAAGGCATCTGCAAACGCGCTCTGACTGCTATACTAAGTAGTCTTGCGTATAGCTACTTGCTTCCTTCCCGCGCATCTATACTTGCGGTATTTATCTCCTATTATCCTAGCACCTTTAACGCTAAGATCGCTAGTAGTCTTATCACACTTAACCGCGCCGACCTAATATCTCCTACTATAGTTGTTAGCCTCTAGAGTATCTGCACGATCGATAATGCCGCCCGTGCTGCTGCTAGTAAGGCTTATAAGACTGCTAATAACGTTACTGCTGCCGCTAAACGCACTAATAGCTAGGTTGCTGCCCTCACTACTAGCCTTTGCAATAAGCTTATTCTCTGCGTTTCCGCCCTTAAGGCTAATATTAAGGCTATTAGTACTACGGGTTAAGATAACTTTACTAACCGCCTCACTAATATTAAGAATAGTATAGTTACTAAGTAGGTTTTAGGTAATAAGATTACTTAGGCTACCGCTAAGGTTAATAAGGAGGTAGAAGCCCTTTGCTCTAAGGTTACTTCCCTCCGCGCTCATATTAGTAGGGTCCCTAAAATTAATTCCCCTACCTCTATCCGCGCTACCCCTAAGACTACTACGCTAAATAAGAAGCGTAAGGCTGATAATATTAGTAATAGTTTTAGTTAAGTTGCCCGTACTATAGCCTTATTTTTAGAAGATAGGATATAGTTACTATTAGGATGATAGCTTTTTCTATTTAGGGGTAGATATTACTATATAAATAGTGCGTAGTTACTATTACGTATTATAATATATAATTACTACTATGTGGCATACTACTACTATTACGTAGCGTCTGCTATCTATGAATAAGACTAATAGTATAGGATATAAGAAAATAAGACTTTTACTCCTTTTATACTAAGACCTATCTTTTATTATTTCACTATATATCGTTCCTATTTACTGCTATTTATTAAACGTCTTACTACCCCCTCAGTACTGCTACGGGCATACTGAGAAGACGCTGACACTAATCTTATTAGATCCTACTAGCTTAACATCCTATATTAGGTATTAGAGCTGCTTTGCTTAGGGAGGCCTAGATAGGAGGGGAATTCCTATTCTCAGCTGCCTTAGTATTAGTAATAGTTACTAGCAAAATATGCTTAAAGAGGTTAGAGTCCCTAAAAGCTTTATTATAGCGCTGCTTATAGCTAATCTACTATATTATATACTTCTTAAAAGAGGCGTAGTTGCTAGTATTAAATAGGTTAATAAGAGTAGTACTTATAAATAGTATAATACTAGTAACTATATGCTTTAAGAAACGCTTTATAATTACTTTAATAAGCTTAGTATTATTTATAACTAGCTTAGACCTAATCTTAGCTTTAGCCTTAATCTTTCTGATTTTCTAGAAGAGCTTAGCGGTAGTATCTAGGTTATTACTCTTAATTAGGGGGCTAAGCGCTAGGTTGCAAAGTTACTTATTTAGGTTTAATATGAGGTTCTTATTAAGATGCCTATATATATTAACTATAGTATTATAGGCTTACCTCTAGATTATGCTATTAATTGCAGCTTTAACTATAAGTTTATAATTATTATTATAGTACTAGGGAAGGAACTTAACCTTAAGGTTATTAAAAAAGCTAGCTCAATTAGTCCGCGAATTAAACTCTTTTAGGAAGTCTATAATATTACTACTAGTAAATAACAGAGCTCTACTACTACTAGGCTGAGGCATATATAGTCTCCTAGCGCTAGGCTCTCTAATAATAATCTAGTTATTTATAGCTTTTATAAGATATATAAGGGCACCTAAATTAATCATATTTAGGGGTAATCCCTTAGAGGTTATAAGCATCTTTATTAAGGCCTTACTCCCTTTAGAGGAGGACTTCTAAAGTTAAGATAGCTAGTTAGCTAAGCCCACGCTATTCTAGTTAGAGTCCAAGCCTAAATTAATCTTAGGGTTTTCTTAGTAACTCTTAAATTTAGGCTTATTAGATGTTACGGGCCGGGTTGCGCCCGCCTCCAAGCCACTAGGGCTTCGCCACTTCAGTTATGGCAAGTACGCGAAGGCTTGCGGCCCTACCGCACAACCGCATAAAAGCCGCTTAAGCACCGCTTAAGCCTGCAGACTTAAGCCTTCTCTCCTTAGTATAGATAACTTCTAATTAATAGCACCCGTTTATTAAATAAACTTAGGCTACGCTCTTTATATATCTATACTCGCTAGTATTATCTAAGCGCCTCACTAATTATACTGCGCGATGGAAGGCGAAGGATTAGCAGCTACCTAGCTAAAGCAAGCAGCTACCCCGCTAGAGCAGGCAGCACCCGCAGTAAGCTTAGAGGCAGTTCTCACTAATATATAGAATATAATAATGAGGCTTAAGCAGCGCATACAGGCTATAGAGGGTAGCGCCTAAGTACCTACCTCCACACCTATCGCGGAGAGCATAACTACTGCTATAGCGGCCGCTATGGAGCTAGCTGCTATCCTAGAGCTAGCTGCCGCAGCCGAGCCCACAACCTTCCGCCAGAAGCCTCTCCCCAACCCCCCAAAGTACTTAGGGCGCTATAAGGAATATTCCGCATAGAGCATATAAATACGTAATAAGCTTTCGCTAGATAGGCGCTTCTTTGAGACCTATTAGGAGATATTCTACTATATCTATATATATCTAGGCGTTATGCAGACCTTTTATAATACTAGCGGACTAGGCTACGCTTATAACCCAGACAATTTTTTAGGCTTTTAACTGCTCCTACCTTAACTCAAATATTACTTAGCACGTAATAGCCTAATTATCTAACTTATACATAGGGAGGAATAAGACCTTTGCCGCCTTTCTCCTGCAATTTAAACGCACCTTAGTATAGGCTAGCAGAGCGAACTAAGTAAATAATATATAAATCAACTTTTTATAGAGGCCCCTCACATATAACCTCACAAACTAACTTATTACTAAAAATACCCCCACTATATATACAGAGTATATTATAGTCATCTAGGATATCGCTTAGAAGCTTGAGGATTTTAACTACATAAAGGCTACTACTAGTAGGGCTTAACCCCGTGCGCCCACCTCGCAAGTTAATAGCAATAGCAATACACGCATAACTAGATCAGTGCGGTCAGCAAAGAAGGCGAAATAGAGCTCTAAGGACACTAAGGGCCCTAAGGACTGCTACTATTATTATAGATATAATAAGGTTAGCTACATTAGGTATAACTACTCCTGCTAGAAGATAAGCGGCGCTTAAGAAGCTAGAGCTAATAATAGCAAGGGCGACACAAGCGATACCTCAAGCGAGCTAAATAACGATAATAAGTTAGGAAAAGAGTAACTCTACTATAAAAGCAAGTAGCGGAGTATATAGAGGAAGAGCGGGCAGGCTAAGAAGTTTTTAGAGCGAAACATAATATAAGCAGACCTTTAGTAACTCTTACAGTTAGAATCAATAAAGAATATTCTACCTACGCTTTAATAGACTCTAGTTATAATATCTACGCCCTTATAGATCATAAGTTTGCCTATTACCTTAAGTACTATATATTGACTATTAGAAGTAACGCCTACGCGGCTTTACTAATAACGCAGAGCATATCGCTACTAAAGGCGTAGTAACGTATGAGATTAAGATAAGCAAACATATATAGCAGATCTATATATATAGTTTATAGCTTAGATACAGACTTATTCCTTGGGAAGCCCTAGATAGAATATAACTACATCATTTATTACACAGCAGAACGATATATTATTTACAGTAAGGCGCAAGTAGATATCCCCTTTTCAATTTAGGAGGAGTTAGTATATATCTGCGAGATTAGAGAAACTTAATTCCTTAGCGCAGCCTTATTCCAAGCAATCTATTACAGTATAGCTATAGGGCGGTTATTAGGGTTACTACTTAAAGCTGCAGCTATTATTCAGTTAATAAGTATAGCGGATATTAATAAAGCCTTGCAGCCTAAGGAACTACCCGCTAGCGTCGCTACGAAGCTCCCAGCCTACCTCACAGAGTTTGCGGACCTATTTGAACTATCTAAAGCGTACCTACTACTGCCTTTATAGCCTAGTATTAACCACAAAATACTGCTGGAGCGCGATGCGAGCGGACAAGAAGCAGCGCTGCTATGGGGCCCGCTGTATAGTATATCTCGGGAAGAGCTGTTAGTCCTTTGGAAGATACTTACTAACCTACTACATAAGGAATGTATTTAAGTAAGCAGCTTACCTATAGGTGCGCTAGTGCTATTTATGCAAAAGCCGGGCGGTAGTATTCATTTTTATTGCAACTACTACATACTAAACGCAATTATAAGGAAGGACTACTACTTACTACTACTAATTATAGAAACCCTCTAATAAGCTAGTATAGTAAAGTAATATACTATGCTTAATATTATTATAGCTTTCTATAAGATCTGCGTAAAGGATGAGGATATTCTAAAGACTGCTTTTAGAATGCGATATAGACTTTTTGAGTAGCTTATTTGTCCGTTTGGGCTTACTAGGGCACCTACAACCTTCTAGTAGTATATTAATATGATGCTTTAGGGGTTCCTTAATGACTTTATAACTATATATATTAATAATATCCTTATTTATTCAAGCGGCTTAAGAGCAGACTATAAAGCGTGGGTTAAATAAGTGCTTTAAAAGCTAAAAGATATAGGCCTAAACCTAGATTTAGTGAAGTCTAAGTTCTTAGTTAAGATTATTAAGTAAATTGGGTTTATCCTAAAAGCAGGCGAGGGTATCGCGTGTAACCTAGAGAAGGTCCGCGCTATCTAGAAATAGGCTGCACTAAAGACTATTAAGGGCATACAAAGCTTCCTAGGGTTCACAAACTATTATTAGGTATTTATTAAGGGGTATGCTAGTATTATAGCGGCCCTAAACTAACTCACGCATAAAGGAGTATTATTTAGCTAGGGCGAGGCCTAATAAGCTGCACTTAATACGCTTAAGGCGAAGTTCTTATTTACGCCGGTATTACGCTACTTCAACCTAAACGTAGAGATAGTAATGGAGAAAGATTGCTCTAGAAACATATTAGGAGGCATACTAGCTTACTAGGACGAAAGGGGGCACCTCTAGCCTATTACTTACTACTTACAAAAGCTCACGCCCGCTTAGTATAACTACCTAATATATGATAAGGAGCTTCTTATAGTTATTATATACCTAGTAGCGTAGGACGCAAAGCTATGTAATATCTATAAGTTTAAGGTGCTAACTAACTATAAAGGCCTGGAATACTTTGCGAAGAAGTAAAAGCTAATAGAGCATTAAGTTCGCTACGTAGAGGAGCTCTCAAAGTATAACTTCAAGCTAAAGTACCGCCCAGGCGCCCTCACTACCGCTCTAGATATGCTCTACCGACGCAAATAGAATACGCTAAGCGGCTAAGATAATACCAAAGAGTAAGGCTAAGTAATCTAAGCTATCTCGGACTATATGTTACCCGCGCTAGCTACCACCTAGCGAGTTAGTAATAAGGAGGCTTTACCCCAGATTACTATCTTTAAAGATACTAAGCTCTAGTAGCTATAGGATAAGATGCTCTAGAAGGACCCGCAATATATAGCTATATACCGCGCTATTAAGTAGGGTAAATATACCTTCTTGCCCGCCCTCTAGCTTAAAGTATAAATCGTAGAGTGTGGGATTAATATAGCCTACTGCCTAACCTTCTATAGCTAAATCTAGGTGCCTGGGAATAGCAGCAAAGATAATACAAATAACGCCCTCTATATATATATTATCTAGCTTAGTTATAATTCTAGTATTACTTAGTACTCCAGGCGTAATAATATAATTAATATCCTCAGCTACTAGTACTTCTAGCTAGAATAATCCCACGCCATATAATAGTTTATTTATAACTGCAATAGGTGTAGCGGAGTAGTAATTTAGCAGCAGGCTAAGTGCGGGCTACTATAGCTACTTCTAATCCTAGAGTATATTTACTACAACCTCATAATAAACTTTATTATAGACCTACTAATATTATTAGTATTTAGAGCGAGATATCTTTAGGCTATTATTAACTAACTATTAAAGGCGATAACCTTAGAGCTAATAATAATAATAGATATAGAGCCTTGCGCAAAACGATTTATCCAGTATTACTATTAGTTCTATAGCATTCCGCAGACTATTATAAGCAACTACAGCAGCAACTAGACTAGCTGCTTCTAGAAGAGGTTTTATTAACTTATAGGTATTAAAAAGCACTTAATAGCTACCTTCTATCTATAAATAGATAGAGTAATAGAGCGGTTTAATTAAGAGATGTAGGCTATACTATATAATCTTATTAGTTTTAGCTAGAATAATTAGGAGGATTACTTGCTATTAGTCCAGCTTGCGCTAAATAACTATAATACTACTATAATAAGCATAAGTTTGTTCTTCCTTAAGTATAGCTATAACGTTAACCTAATTGTAGTTGTGGAGCCTATCCTACCTGCAACGCATAGCTGCGAAATCGCCGCCTAGAAGTTTGTCGAAAAGCTGGAATAATTGACGCGAATAGCGTAGGCTGCAATCGCTACTGCCTAATAAGCTATAGAGAGGTCCGCAAATAGCTGCCGCAAGCCTGCAGAACTTTTCAAAGTTGCGGATAAGGTGTAGTTATCTATAGCAAACTATAAGACCCTGCAGCCCTATAAGAAGTTAGATTGATTATACTATAAGTATAGAGTAGTAGAGGTTATAATACCTACTATAGTGAAGTTAAATATACTAAGCTATATCTACCCGAACTTCTATATTAGCTTATTACAACAAGCCGCAGAAAACCTGCTACTAGGGTAGGTACGTAGCGATACCTAGCTGCCGCTAATACTTGCGGAAGATAGTATTTAAAGAATAGTAAGTAGATGCTATCTTAGCCGCTTAGTAGAAGAAAGTGGGGTGCGGCAGGCGCTATGAGGTACTTATAAAGTAAGATAGCTATTAATAGCCTATATAGGAGCCTCTCGAGGAGCTCCGCAATACAGCTGCTATAGATAAGTTCAAACGCGAGTATGGGTTAGCAGAGGAGAATAACAGTGACCTTATATACCGAGCAAGCTGCGTAGTCGTTACTAGTTAATATATTATAGGGAATAAGAGAAGGGCGTAATTAGTAGTAAGTAAAGTTTAAATTATAGCCCTTAGTTAAGAGGCGGATTAGTTATAGTAGGGCTGCGCGGAGAGCTATTTTATCTATTTATTTCATGCGATCTAGTAGCGAGTTAGCTAGGGGTAGGTAGAGGCTAAGAGCTATTTAAGATTTATAAAAGCTAGCTACTAAAGGTGCTTTTATAAATCTTAAATAGTAAGAAAGGATTTAGGAAGGTATATATATTATAGAAAATAGCAGCTATAGAGGAAAATAAGCTAGCTAGGGTAGCTACCTAGGAAGGCGTAATGCGGGCGCTAGACGTAACTAGCGCGGGAGGCATAGTAATTAGAGTATTAATAGCGCGGAAGCTAGAGGTACTAGGCGCGGGCATAGGCGCGTTAGCTGCTATAATAACCTATTTAGCCTCCTTCTTAGCCTCTTTCTTTACCTCCTTCCTCGCCTTCTTATTAGTGAGGATAGCGCGCCTCTTGTGAAGTAAGTGCTGCTAGAGGGCGCGACTAAGCCGTAGCTACTCCTAGAGCTGTAAGCAGGTTAGCGTGTTGTTCCGCAGCTTAAGGATGGTACTCATGAGGTTGTTATCCTCTAGGTTGGCAGTAGAGGCGATACTAGTAGCCTCTTAGGCCTTGTAGTCTTGGTCCTCCTCTGCGTTAAGCTGTGGTGGGTTAGGATGTATTGTAACGCTTGAGCGGAAGACTTATGGGGATGTAGCTGCTGCGGCTGTAGTTTGTGATGCACTTGGCGCAGTAGGTAATATAGATGTCTGTAAAAGTTGAGTTAGTAAGGCTAGAGCTGCGTAAGTATAGGGGATATGTACTAAGGGAGTTGTGGTATGCGGCTATAGAGGATGGTAGGTCTGCGTTAGTATGGTAGATGCTGTAGAGCAGGTAAACTACCTCCCGAGCGGGACCTTTACTCTCCTCTATGCTAGCCCTTTGCCGCTTAGAGGGGGTCTATATGGGGTTAATAATAGTTATAAGCATTAGGTAGTATAGGTTGCGTATGGCGGGAAGGGAGCTACTGGCACGCTTGGTGCTGCGGGGGCTAGGTGCGGGAGTGTTGTTGTTATCGTCGTTGTCGTTATTGCTATAGCCCCCAGCGGATGCGACGGAGCTGCGCTCTGAATGCGACTTAGTGGCCTCGCTAAGGGCGGGGAAGGCGCTGGGGTTTGCAAAGCGAAGGGCCTCGTAGGCTGCATCTTCAAGAGAAGGCTTCAAAATCATTAGAGGAAGGAGCAAGCCATAGGTATATAGACTTATAGGTATAGTGTAGTTAGTGGGTATGTATTTAGTTAATATTAGCGGATAGTTAGTAGTTATTTTCTTTTATAAGAGAGTATAGCGTTATAAGGTGCGGCTTATAATAGTTATTATTATATAGTTAATAAAAGAGAGAAGAAGGGTAGGATTATAATAATAGGCAAAAAAGGTTCGAAGGGCGCCGCATACGCTACCTATTGCTAGCTAATTAGTAGTAGACGCGCTATTACTGCGTATAGGCCCATAGAGGGGGGTATTATTACGGGCTGGGTTGCGTCCGCCTCTAAGCTACTAGGGCTATGCTACTTTAGTTGTGGCAAGTATGCGAAGGCTTGCAGCCCCACCGTACAACTGCATAAAAGCCGCTTAAGTACCGCATGAGCCTGTAGACTTAAGCTTTCTCACCTTAGTATAGATAACTTCTGATTAACGGCACCCCGTTGTTAAATAAACTCGGGCTACGCCCTTCACATTAGAAGATTAAATAGCTAATATATTATTTTAATTTTAGTAATAGTTATAGTATAACTTAGTATTATTAAATAAAATATATAGTATAAAGAATTAATAATTAAAAGGATTATTACTATAGCTTAGTAGATAAAGGTATAGCAGCTAGGCTATTAGATATATAACTAAGGGCCTAGACTAATATTGCTATAGCAATTAAGGTGACTCTAACCTAAAGAATAGCAGCTACTAAACCTTCTTTATAAAGCTTATATATAGCCTAAATAGCCTTTTTAACCGTTAAGCCTAAATCCTACTCTAAAGATAATATACTTCCTCCTCTGGAAAGTAGGGCCCGCTTAACCTAAAGTTAGTGCGCTATCTGATCTACTTGCTATTGATACTAGAGAAAGTATAATTGAAAGGAAGTCCCTATCAATCTATTGCTATTAACCTATATATTGATTCTAGCTAAACCTAATCTAGGGAAACCTTAGTGCGCTCTTCTTCTTCTCTATTGCTATCTCTAATTAGCTCTGCTTGCGCCTATATACTAACTAAATATTAGGTTAAAATGGGCTTTGCTACGTTTCTTATAGATATCTCTAGGGGTAGGGTAGTATTATTAGGAGTAATTAAGTTTATACTTGAACGTTAGGGTATTTATGATATTTATATAGATCTAGTCTGCGCGGAATTATTATTCTTTATTGTTCTTAAGTATTATCTAAATAGACTATATATAGATCTAGGTAAGGTACTACCTTATATAGTAATAAGGAGATTAGGTATTTAATTTACTTATAAGGTACTATTAGAATAATATAGAGGATATATATAAGTAGGTAGCTTAGAAGAGCTACTAAAACTAATATAAAATAACCCCTAAATAGAGTTGTGCGCCCTTGGGACTATGCCAGCAAGGGCAACTTACTGCTAGATAGTCCTCGGAGTGAGGGAGACTTATGTAGAGCTAAGGGACTCCTAATTAGGAGTCCCCTAGGTAGTAAGATCTCCCCGAGATATCGCGGAATTAGGTGATATGCCTTGTCGAAGTGATATAATACCCTAGGAACGAGCTTAAGGTAGCTAGCTGTCTGATTAGAAAGAAATAAGGTAAATAGTAAGATAAGAATAGAGAAGTTATCTATAGGTATAATTCTAGTAAGTGTGTGCGAGCGTGGCCCTCTATCTCCTAACCATTCTAATTAGACCTTAATATATATGAGGTTATTGATTAGAGTGCTGACTAAGGAAAGAAGAAAGCTGAAAAAACACAGGACTAGCTGATCTATTCGCTGCCCGGCTCTAATATAAGTTTGTTCTTCCTTAAGTATAGCTATAATATTAACCTAATTATAGTTATATAGCTTATTATATTCGCAATATATAGCTATAAAGTTACTACCTAGAAGTTCATTAAAAGGCTAGAATAATTAATATAAATAGTGTAGGCTATAGTATAACACCCTACTAATTAACTACTAAGTTTTAATTTACTTCTGCCTAGTAAGCTATAGAGAGGTTTGAAAATAGCTGCTGCAAGGTTGCAGAATATTTTAAAGTTGGGAATAAGATATAGCTATCTACTATAAACTATAAGACCTTATAACCCTATAAGAAGTTAGATTAGTCATACTATAAGTATAGAGTAGTAGAGGTTATAATATCTACTATAGTAAAGCTAGATATACTAAGCTATATCTACCCAAACCTCTATATTAGCTTATTATAATAAGCTGCAGAAAACCTGCTGCTGGGGCAAGTACGTAGCAACACCTAGCTGCTACTAATACTTGCGGAGGATAGTATTCAAGAATAGCAAGTAGATGCTATCTTAGCCGCTTAGTAGAAGACAGTTAGGCGCGGCAGGCGCTGCGAGGTGCTTATAAAATAGAATAGTTATTAATAGCTTATATAGGAGCCTCTTAAGGAGCTCCGCAATATAGCTACTATAGATAAGTTTAAATATAAGTATAAGTTAGTAGAGGAGAATAATAGTAACCTTACGTACCTAGCAAGCTGCGCAGCTACTACAAGTTAGTAAGTTATAGAGAAAGAGAAGGGCGCAATTAGTAGCAAGTAACGTTTAACTGTAGCCCTCAGCTGAGGGGCAGATTAATTGCAGTAGGGCTGCGCGGAAAGCTATTTCTTTATTTATTTTATATAATTTAATACTAAGTTAGTATAGCTAAAAAGAAAATTAAGAAGGTATATACATTTGTCGCGATGCGGCACTACAGCACTGGCAGCCCTGCGTGGCTATAGTGGCGTGCAGTGTGGCTACACGCTTACGTAAGCTACTCTGCTGCCTATTTCACTGCGCCTCGCGCGCAACTATCTCTGAATAAGATAGTTGCCTTCTATAACTCGCCCTTACCCCTACCTATAGGCTCGTGATAGTTATAAGCCTAGCTCCTCTACTTTCAAATACCCCTTTTAACCTCTCTAAGCCTAGGGAAGAGTAAGTAGCTTTTCTCCCAAAAAACCTTTTAACCTCTCTTAACTAATTCTCCATATCTTTATTTAATAACCTTTCCAAACCTCCCGCTATTTTATAAACCCTATAATACTCTCGCTATATCTACTTTCTCTATAGAGGCGAAGCTCTAAAGCCCGGCCGACTAGCCTTACTAGTATCTAAACCTATATACCTCCGCGCAATCTAAAGGCATCTAGAAGTTTATTAATCCTAATAGACTAGACTCTAGTAAGCCCTTAGACGCTCTCAAGCATACTCTAACCATTTAGGAGTTTATTACTAAGCGCGAGGTATACCTTCAGGCTTAGTACTAAATAGACCTCACTAAGTATGAGGCATCTAGTAAGGCTTCTACTACCTCTACTACTAAAGGAGGCTCTTAGATGATTCTAACTATAGAGAGCTATAATAATATTAAGCCCTCTCCCTCTTAATAACTTTAAGAGAGCTCTCAAAAGGCCCCCCTCACTACTACTTTAGGAGATAGGGCGCTTATAAGGCTAACTCCACTAGGCCCTATAACACAGGCTAATTTCTGAGAGGAGTAGAGCAACGCTCTTAAATTCTATTCTACTAATAATATAATCCTCACCTCATAGGTTGTATTATACTAAGCTCTTTAGGGGGTTATTTTCTAAATAGTTAACTCAACCTACCTTAAGAGCGTGGGAATTGAGCTAAATACCTCAGATAAGTTTTAGCTAAACCTTTAGAACCTTATTTACTATCTTAAGTAGTACCTAAGCCGCTCTAATGAGGGCATTAAGGAATAGGCACGCTATAATTATAAAGAGATTCTAAAGTATGCTAAGTATATAATAAAGCTATTTAAGTAGTTTAAGAAGTAGTACTATCTCTATAGTCTTACTAAGAGTTAGTAAATCCCTAAGGCGTAGGGGAGTTATAGTAAGCGCTTATTCCTTAAAGCTATCTACTACTATATTACTCCTACTTAAGCCTAATATTAGCTAGACCTTATTATATAAGTAGATAAGATTAGTATACTAAGTCTCACGCTTAAGCAGCTTAGTATTATTCTCTCCACTAAGATCTATAGCAAACTAGCTTATACCCCAAGCTATAGCAGGAGCTATAGCAAGGCTCTAGGCGTATATATAACTCTTATAGGCCGCTCTAATAATTAGAACCTACCTAAGTCCACTCCTATTACTGCCTCCTCCTTCTTTATAGGCTCGCTAAATAAGATACCTACCTATCCTTATAGGCGCTACTACTACTAGTCTCTATATTATTACTTATATATCTAGCAAGCCTTTAGAAACACTCTAATAGAATAAGCTAAGAACTATAAGATAGCTAAAGATGAGGCCTAGCGTATATAGGAGATAGTAATATCTCCTTAGTAGGCCTACCTCTATACTAATCTCTAGAAGGTGGGGTAGATTATAAAGGAGTCTTAAGGGACTAGATAGCTCCCCTCTAACTGAGGTAGGCGTAGTAGTTAAGCTAAGTATAGTAGATATAGCAGCTCTAACTCTAGAGGCTAGCTACCTAGTAATATCTCCTACTATATTATTAATTACAGCCTATTACTAGATAAGGGCGAAATAGTAGAAACCTATTTAGCTATATTTACCTTCTTTAAAAGCCCCTATATCCTCTCTCAGAGCATTATCTTTAATAACTATAGTGCTCTTTATATTATTAATAATAAGAAGAAGAAGCTAGTAGCTAGGTTCTTTATTCGCTCTTATAATAATAAAGTAATTGAGGTTAGTAGTATACATATGCCTATTCTTAGCAAAGGCACCTAGTATATCCCAGATAGTATTAAGAATACTACTATAAGCCAGAAGAGCGCCCTAATATTAAACAATATTACTATTATTAAGAATATATACACTAATATTATATCTAAGGCGCTCCTCTATAAGGCTAGCATCTAGTATAGCAGCTATAACTACACTTTATAGCACAGGAAGCCTAGTAAATCTACCTATATTAAGCAGCTTATTTAAAAGAGCAACTTAGTATTCTTCTAATATAACCCTATTTCTACTTACTCGCCTTATCCCAAGATCCCCATAAGCTCTGCTAGCATTATAGCCCTATCTAATAACAAGAGGCCTATGCAGCTATTATATAACCGCGCAGCTAAAAGAACTAATGACGCTCACATTTAGTATCTTTACTCTAGATACCTAGGTCAGGCCGCTCTCAAGCGCCTAGTCTATAATATTAGGGGGGTGTAAATTAAGGCCCCCTTATATATCTAATATAAATACTACGCTTAAGTATATGCTACTTAGGTTATCTCACGCAGCCTATTAGAAGGTAAAGCCCCCCAGCCCTACTGTAGGATAGTATAAGATCTTTTTAATTACTAGAAGCTTAGTAGATTATATGCCTAGATACTCCTAATTAAGAATAAGTATAGCAAAAGGCTCTTTAGGATCCCTTTAGTCTCTAAAGAGCATAATAAGGTGTTTAGAGCACTCCTCACATTTAAATACTAGGTGCAAAGACAAAGAGGCCTAAATATCTATAGAATTCGTTATAATATTAAGCGCGCTGTGATTACTATCCTAGGCTTTACGCGCTATAAATAATAAATAGCAGAATAAGGCATTAATATAGAACTCCTACTAGCAAACATAAAGGAGCCTATAGGAGGAGGTAAGCGCACAGGCAGCAAGGTTATTCCAAAAGCCCTAGCTATACTAAAAGGAGCTTACCTACTAATCTACCTTATATCAGAGGCCTAGGGAGCATCTATTTTCATATATAATATCAGCCCTCGCGCCGCAAATAACTAGTAAAGCCCCATTTAAAAGGAACTCAAGTAGTTTTAAAAACACTTCTAATAGTAGTAGCCAGACCTCACGCTTTTAATACACTAGGACCTTCGCCCATATTAGGGAGGGCTTTATACCTATAGCTATAGAGCTTACCCGCTAGAGAGAGCACAAGAGAGAGGCATTAGGAAACGCTATTATAAGGTTAACTCTAGGGCCTATCTTGGATACCTCATAGGATATATACCTGAAACATATAACCTCTATAGGATCTAGGTTCCTACGCTCAACTAGGTTATCATCACACGCAATATATGCTTTAATAAGATAAAATTCTACTCCCCAAATAATAAGGCAGACGCCCTAGACGTCTAGAGCACTTAGGAAATTATCAACAAGGTTAAAATACCTATTAAATTAGCTAATATAATCCTCAAGACCTTAGGGGTGCTTAATAAAGCAACTAGTAACCTTATAATAAATAATACCCCTAGAGAGCTATTTAGGCCCTCTATACTAGCTGCTT